>OMKZ01012668.1:2569-55999 GCA_900302535.1 Neoniphon sammara
TTTTTTTTTTTTTTTTTTTTTTTTTTTTTTTTTTACAGATGGACTAAATGCTGTTTTCAAGATTTTTACCACCCTGCTAAAACAGAGAACAAGCAGTGATTAGCCAGGCTCTTTTTGGCATGAAAATGGAAAATTTAAAAGTATTAAATATCAACACAAAATATCAGTCATTGAAAATTAGATCTGACCGCATAACATAAGTGAGAGTGAGGACAGAAACTATGGGCTTGTCTGCTGACAGTCTCATCAGCCATGGATGATCACACATGGACTGAGCAGAGCTGATACTACCTTGTCATTGAGTTGCATTCCTTTGTTCCCGACACGCCCCTCCAAATTCCTCTTGAGGACAAGAGCATACAGAGATGAATGGCCCTGTGTTGGGGGTTGGTGTTTCACAACTTTAGGCCTGACCCCGTCTGACCACCTGATAGCTGGATTGTGCGTTAGCCTGAGTGTGTCGTAAAAAAAAGAAAGGCACTTGAGCACTTTAAAGAGCCAGTAATGTGAAAAAGCCAGTAATGTGAATTGAGAGTGTATGTGTTATATTGGACTTGACCAAAGGGCTCAGAAAGTTGTACTTTAGATAAGCAGTCAGGCATTTTAGGTGGGCAGGAGGGAAAACTAAGTGTTTTCCTAAGAGGTAATAGCTGAAGAGCATTCATTTTCTCAGGCAGGTCAAGTTTTGAAATGAATGAATTTCTGAAAAAGGTTGGAAGGGTGGGTGTTCTATCGCTTCACAGCCATTGTTAGAGTACACAGATGTCTTTCAGTGGGTCCTCACTGGACAGACGGACAGTTGATCTGCCTCACAACTCAGTAAAGTTGAGAGAGACATTCCTGACAAAGCCAAATAAAGCTCTGTGCTTTTTTTAGGCTCTGCTTGGTCTTTATTATCACCAGAGGAGGAGGCCCATCTGATTGAAAGAAGAGAAGGGTGGTCAGCGTTCGGCCCAAGCTGCATGACTGCCTGCACAGAGGGTGCTGCTGCAACAGCTGCTGCTGCACTAACAGGCATACTGGACAGTGTGTGTGGTGTGTGTGTGTGTGTGTGTGGTTGTGTGTGATAGAGAGAGATACTGTGTGAGTGTGCCAGTGGAGGACGACTGTGTGAAAGAGACAGAGAGAAAAGAATGTAGGCAACACAATAACTGTTTTGTTTGTGTGTGCGTGTGTGTGTGTGTGTGAGAGAGAGAGAGAGAGACTTCTGACTTTTGATGTCCTTTAATATAAACAAAGGCGCTCAAAATAAAACCACATACACCTCCTACCCATCGAGAATCACACCTCACAGACACACCTTATTGCCCTCCACCAATCACACCAAACACACCCCCACTCCACACACGCGCACACACAGATGCATACCCAGTTACAAACAAACACAGCGTGATACCAAGCCGTCACATACAGATACATATACAGAGACCCTCGTCCCCAACTGTACAAAGAGCCCGGTCTATACACCATACACTAAACAAGACAATTATTTGTGTGCGAGAAGGCATTCTACCAAGTTGTATGTGGTATGTGTGTGTGTGTGTGTGTGTGTGTGTGTGTGTGTGTGTGTGTGTGTGCGCTTGTAAGAGAGAGAGAGAGAGAGAGAGAGAGAGAAGAATGTATGCAAGACAATATTATGTGGGGTGAGCAATCTGTTTAAGTATTTGTGTCTGAGACTGAGCGGGAATCTATACAAGACAAGTATATTTATTTATTTATTTATTTTTATTTAGTAATACTCTATACTCATTAAGCCCTCATCTCCTCCAGCTAATAACCAAGGAACGCCCCCACACCCTGAGCCCATTGATGTATTATATTGGAGGAGCCACATGGCGCTGTCACACTCGATGACCTCAGATCATTTGTTGAGACGCTCCCCCGGACCTGATTGGACACAACGTAGCCAACGCCTTCTGACGCGTAGCCAATCAAGGGCGTTCCTTCAACCCGGACCGGTTTCGGCACTTCCTATTACGCCCAGTACGCACCGCCCGGTTTTCCTGCCTATCACGAGTAGTCGTGGATGCTGTAAAACCGTAACGGGGGAGCCGGGCCAACAATACCAGCGGCGGCGGCAGTAGGTAGCAAATACCGACTTCTGGGTGTTTTAGCGGGAGAAGGAAAAGCACGACGATGGATCCGCTGGTCGCTGCCGTTGACCAGGGCACGAGCTCGACGAGGTTTCTGGTGAGTCACATAAGCCAACCAGCTAACTACCAGCTTAGGTTTACTTCCCACCAGCCGGGGGGCTCCGAGGATTCCTGCCCCCTCCGCGTTTTTTCCACTTTCCGTGTCGATTTAATCACAAGAACAAGTTTTAAACGACGTGCTTGACTCTTTTCCTCTTTCCATAAGCTTTTTACCTCAAAAGTAGCATTTTCTGTGATTGAAAATGCCTTATAACGAGTGGAAATGGTTCCACCGCCTCCTACTCAACGAATGTTCTCAAGCAGATGCAGTCTGTTGTCGCTTTTAGTAGCTATACCCCCGCCTTTATTGTCCTATATTACAATTAAATGATATTTTAGTGAACTTGCATTTGTGTAATGGACCCACTGCCATTCTCCTTCGGTGCGCCCCTGCTGGATAATTAAGCACACTGCATGTGAGCGGCAAGTTGACTGTGCTCAGGGCAACGTTAGGATCAATTTTATGCTCTGTTGATCCTTTTCAATGTGGAGGACAGAGTGCCAACCTGTAGATGCTGAGGCTTCACTAGAACAATTACATCATAGTTGTATAAGTCTCATTAAGCCTAGATGGTAAATACCTGCTGAACTGATGCTGAGTTGAACCACATTTTGTGGTCATGCAGTCCTGTTTGGAGTCCAGCAGCCCCTCTCTGTACCTGTGGGCATACTGAAGACTTAAGATAATTGTCTGAAGGAAACTGACATCAAGTTGTTCGAATCTGATCTTTCAACATTTGTGGTGCGTGAAGTTAGAGGAACTGTATGAAATGTCCTCCTGTAACAATAAATAAAATGGTGATGATGTGCTCACATTTTGATTTACAGTCTGTAAACATGACTGAGTGTTTAAACATAAAGGTTACATTAGAACAACACTGAGTGAGGTATCAAGTTGATACTACTAAAAACACCAGTGCTGATATTGTTATTTAAAAAAATAAATCTCCTAAATATAGGTTCAGTATGATTTGCTGTTGGATGCCCAAAAGACAGGAAGATATAGCTAGTAACTTTTATTTGGTTAACAGACACTGCGCTGTGGGGAGTGGGGATGATGTTTAAATACATGGAAAACACACAACAGCAAACTATTGATGTGGCCTTACCATAGGATGTTTTTCTGAAATAGTGTCAGTGCCCTATGACCCTGGGCGAGGCCCCGGGGTGAGTGCTCATCCGCATTGTAAAGAAACTCAGGCATTGGACTGGAGTGGTGACTGTGACCTGGAATTGAATTTTAACCTACTAGTTTGTTTTGAGGCCAGCAGGAAGAGCTGCAATTATACTAAGCAATAACATGTTTCCAGTAATAGCAGTAGGTGATGATAAAACTCTAAGATTAGTTTTTAATCTCCATGTGCAGCTGGAGTCACCTGAAATTGTACATTTTATGATTTCAGGAATCTTCCTAGTTTTTATCGTTTGTATTTGGTATTGTCAGAGAGGTAATCTTAACTTTGATTAGAGTCTATTTAACTCTTTGACAGGCACCACAGTAGTGACCACTGGGATTTTTTAGTTTTGCTTGCTCTCATTTAAATCCTCAGAATCTCTCTGGGTTTCCTGTAACCTCAAGGAATGTCACAGACAAAAAAAAGAAGAAAAAAAAAAACAGCTGTGGGACATTTCCACTATTTACTCACAAGTTGTGGAGGTATTTGAGATCCTCAATTCATGAAATTGGCGGCATTTCCTTTTTTTGAACAAGTACCCTAACTGTGACCAATCGTGCCTTTGGGCTTCAAATGTTTTGCTGAACATTTAATTTCCTTATATGAGAATATTACATAATTCAGCCTTTTTCTCTCTCTCTCTCTCTTTTTTTTAATGTGTAAAATTGTTGAAATCCATTTCTTCCTCGATGGTTTGCTCTGTCAGTCCAAGTGTGGCGTTGATTACACACAATAGCATTGACAGGTTTTGTATGAGTTAAGGCACAAAGCCTGTGTACGTCAGAAATTAGAAAATGTGAAACTGTCAGATACTCTGAGTATTTTATTATTTTTTGTGTTTTATCCACATTAGATGAGTCACTTATTGCTGGCATGTTGCTACATAATGTTTAAATGAGATGATCTTGTGGGTTTCACAATTGCAGGCTTACATGCCTCATACACACACACACATCTATGTACACGTCTGCTCTACCACCTGCACCTCCCTCATGACTACAGATAGTTATTTGGCCCATGACATTATCAGTGTTTGAATTTTGAGCTCAGGTACTCTTGTGACCTGCATGTCTTCTTTTAGCGGTTTGTGGGGGTGGAGATGTGGTTTAGTCATCATGGGTGAGTCCGGTTTTCTCTGGACAGAGTGGTCACTTGCTGCTGCTTGTTGCTCACAGGTTGTGACTTACTGTGGGAGGAAAAGTGTAACATACATACCCAACACCAGAAATACATTTTGGCAATTGGGGTGAAGCTACAGGGGGAGATAAGACCCCATTTTGTCATTTTGGCTGATAAGACTGGTGTATTTTTACACAAAAACCTTACCTTAATTCATCTCTCTAGGCATTGCGTGAATAAGATATAGCCAAAACCTAGACCTTGCATGCAGGGCTGAATTGAACTCAAGATGATATCTGTCAGGTGCGTCACAGTCACACGGTCCGTCTTTTTGTGGCGAGGGAAAATTCACCCTGTCTTCTGTCCAGCTATGTGACCTGAATTGAATGTTACTGTGCTCCTTTTATGGCCATGTCAAAGGGGACAGCTTGTGTGTGTGTGTGTCTATGTCTGGCCAATGTCCATGGCAAGTGTTCAAAGTTTAATGATGGAAGAAGAACGAAAACGGCTTGTGGGTCACATGTCCCTCCAGGTTGGTGCTCCTCAGTTTCCCATTTAGGTTTTACAGCGGTATGTTGTCGTGTTGTAATGATATGGCCCAGCAGTCTCAGTGGTGTCTGCAGCTGAAGTACAGGAGCATCCTTCTCTGTGTAGCCTGTAGAGCAGGAGGATAATCCTCAGCCCAGGTTAATCCTCTCAGCTGATTAGAAGAAACACTGAGTTGAGTGGGGCTGTGTAGGATAACATTACTAAGATACCGCATCCTCATTTCTCCCCCTGTAATATCCATCGCTTATCTTTCCTTTTCCTGGTGGTAGCTTGGGCCGAGGCACATGCACAGACACAGGACCAAATCTGACTGTTGATATTTGTCACATTATCTCTTCCCTCTCTGTCTCATCTCTCCTGTCACTCTCCACTCTGTGTTATGTAGTAGGACATAAATCACCCCTAAAAATCTTCCATCCTTCTTACCTACCTTCCATTTTAGAGGAAACTCCCTCACAAGTTTTCCTGTTACATTCTCCTGCTGAGTTTTTATTTTTATTCTTTCAACCTCATGAACTCAAAAGCTAACCAGCCTCTCGTTTTTCCCCCCTCCTTCCTCCGTAGGTGTTCAATGCTAAAACAGCTGAACTGATCTGTCACCACCAAGTGGAGATCAACCAGAGTTTCCCCAAGGAGGGGTGAGTTCGCTTGACCTCCATGACACTCTGTGCAGACCCAGGGCTGCCATTAAACTCTGTAATTCTCTCTTGTGTTCCTGGTTCTGCTGAGCCGGTATAAAGTTACCAGCTTGTATTGAAATTCTCTCTTTTTCCTCATGTCTTAAGTTTCCCCGCAGCACTAAAATGTCGTTACAAACTCAGGAACTAAGTTTGAATGCAAAAAAGTTGACATTAGCTTCAATACAGCACCAATTCACTGAGAAGAAACACACTGCAAATTATGACAACTAAGCCTCAGTGGCTTATTGAAGTTATACTTTAACTGCATTTTAGATGATTCACTCATTTTATTTCATGTGTTAAATGATTGAGGTCAAAGTCCAGTTCTTCATTTTATTGGATGCACCCAGAAAGAAAGGGCATGGTCGGTGCATCCTGAAGCAGCTGTGATCTCAGACTAGGTTATAAACAGAGTAGGCAAAGTATGAGAGGCCAGCTGATTTGACAGAAGTTGTTGTTACAGCCCAAATTGAAGATTTCTGTTGAGGAAGTCACATGAACTCAAATTACCTGCAGAACAAAACATCATACAACATGCACCATTTTCAAATAACACCCTATTTCTAGTTGTTACGTCGCTGTAGTTGTGTGCAAGAGATAATTATCAGGTCGAAATCTGATATTGACCCCTTGACAGATGTCTTTTAAAGCCCCTAGTGATAATACCAGGTGGTTTACAAGGGTACAGCTGTTTCCTCTGTATACTGTCCCATGAACACATTTAACATCGTAATCGACAATGCATAGCCCACTAAGAGGCTGGCTTCTAATAGGTAAACAGATGGCAACAGCAGCCACAAACAGCAACCATTTAGTTAATGTTGTTTTTCATTGTAACACACCATCTCTGTATCTTTTACCAAACTGAGGTGTTTGTGTGTGTGTGTCTGTATGTGTGTGTGTGTGTGTGTGTGTGTGTGTGTTTGTGTTTCGATCAGCTGGGTGGAGGAAGACCCCAAAGAGATCATGCAGTCAGTCTATGAGTGCATGGAGAGGACTTGTGAGAAACTCGGCCAGCTCAACATCGATGTCTCCAACATCAAAGGTGGGTTACTGTTGGATTAGGTGTTAACCGCTCCCAGCCGTGGGTGGAGACACATAATACTGGGTGCTGACACCACAAGTTGAGAGTTAACCACACCCAACTGGGTAGAATGGATGGACGGACCAGGGAGTTTTGTTTAAGTTTCTGTTGTCGTTGTTTTCTCAGCGGTGGGAGTGACCAATCAGAGAGAAACGACCCTGGTGTGGGACAAAGAGACCGGAGAGCCACTCTACAATGCCATCGGTGGGTGCCAGGCTTCTCCTGGGTGCACTGCATGACTGAATGAATGGATATTGCCCTAAATTATTCTTTCCGCGTAGCTCCCAAAGTAAACCCCATCCAGCTTGAATTTGCATAGTTTCTGTTCTCGTTCAAGCCATTCTAAGTAAAACAAAGCTTGTGCTTAATACAGAACACTTTGTTACATGTGTCTCATAAGATGAAAAGAAAAATAACATGGACAGGAAGAGACCAAAAAACACTCAAAAAGCAGATAAAACACATAAGAAAAACTGAAAGGCAGCAGAAAAAAAAGTGTTTTAAAACATTTAAAAAAATGGCAGTGGATTCTACCAACCTAAATGAGGGAACTTAGCTGAAAGAAAGAAAAAAAGAAATGAATTGAAGTTTCTGTTTCTTGCTCTGTTCATCGGAGATGTTTATAGAAATATGAATTTAGCTTAGTCCAGCCTTTATAAGTATTTGTTAAACTGTCCTTCCTTTAGCCACTTGATTTGGAAGAATTTGTGTTGCGCTCTTTTACTGTAATTAATGTCATCAAACAAATGAGAACTTAGGTCATCTGGGAAGCGATGCAACACATGAGTAGATTGCATCATATTGTAGAGTACCATGACATGCCGACATTCTCCCGGCAGAGGCCCAGTGCTGAGAAATGTGAGTAGGACATGAATACAAGCAGACACCACCCACTACAGGCCTGTGGCTCCTCAGTAAATTTTACTAGCAGAGCGTCAAAGAGTGGCTTGTCAGTCTGCCCCCAGGCTCTTTAGATTCAGCTGGGCCCACTGGTTTATCTGCAACTTTTTAACACTGCCTCTTGGTTGCTATTCAACTGGAAAGTGACTGGTATGTTGCTGGTGGCTCATTAACCCCTCAGGGTCTCAGAGGTACTTCAAGAAGCAGGACTGCCCAGATACACCATGAAAAAGGAATATATATTATTATTTATACATATAGGCCTTAAAGTCTGAATAATGTGTCAAATAAATCTTTAATGTGTGTTTTCATGAATGACATACCAGTCGAGGATCTTTCACTATAAACAAAGCCTGAGACGTCATTCGTGAGGTTTATTTCTATTTCTGCTAACAGGGAGGTTGCCATTCCATGCTAATCGTCCCATCACTGGTGTGTACATGGCCTAGGTGTGGCCACGGCATCAATAGCTAGTACTGAATTACTGAAATATCTGTTTTCGTGGTGACATTCACCTAGGCACTCTGGGTTCTTTTGTGTAATCCTGTCCTTGTCGCATGTGTGTAGTGTGGCTGGACCTGCGCACTCAGTCAACAGTGGAGAGGCTCATCAGCAAGGCCCCAGGCAGAAACAAGAACCACCTCAAGGTGAGAGGACATGATGGAGAAGATATATACTCGTTTGTTTTCCTTGGGTTTTCTGGTGATGGAGTTGGAGTTTCTGTAGATGTTGCTCTTTTCTTTGTCCGTTCAGTCATGGTGGCTATCACTGTCCAAGCTAACTACCCAATTCTTTTTATTTCAAACAAGCTGCTCTTGCTGGAAACTCAGATTTTCCCAATTAAAGACTTAAACAGTCACAAGTGTATGTAAATATACTGCTATTGGTGTTATATCATAGAGAGAATAGTGAAACAGATATTTATTTATATGAACATACTGAAGATTATTACTCCAGTCATTTTAGCAGACTATGTGTTGCTACATCCAAATAGTGACCCAAACGTCACCCTCCACTGCTCTGACCTGAGCCTCTGCTCATCTCATCTCCAGCACAAGACGGGCCTTCCCATCAGCACCTACTTCAGTGCGGTGAAGCTGCGCTGGCTGCTGGACAACGTGGAGGAGGTGCGACATGCGGTGCTGAGTCAGCGGGCCATGTTCGGCACAGTGGACTCCTGGATCATCTGGGTAGGGAGCCACACACAGCCTGCAGAAGCTCTTTCCTCAGCTGTCCCATCAGATGCCAGTGGATATAGTTCATTTCTGTGGAGTTTTGAGTTTTGGGAGCTGATGTAATCATGTAATGTAATTAGGGTCAAGATTGTGGACACTGTTCTGTCAGCCTGATGAGATTCTTTCCAAACATTTTTGATTGTCTGGCTGAATCTGATCATATTCAAGAAGCGGTACAATACTCACCAAGACTGATAGTTCAGAGTGTCATTGGCAACAATCAATGGGAGTTTAGATACAGGGGGAGGAAAAGAAAATTAGCTAAAAAAGAAGTCCCTTTTAAGAACAACCAACGGCCACTCATATAGATAGTTCAAATCAGCGAGATTCCCAGAACCGATATACAATTCAATTAATAAATCTTAATCTTAAAATAGTGTGAAAAGAAGTCCGCGATAGCATGCAACAGCAAATTAAAAGTACTATGCATAAGTGAGGGCCATTTAGACTCAACAGACAAAATATGGAATAATCATTGTGATTTATGATGAGACTGATGATGAGAGCCGTAGAGCCTCAAATTTCATGTTTATACCACATTTTTTGTCAGTCGAGTCTTAACAGTCCTCACTTCATTTGACTCTGCAATTTTCCATCCTGTACCTTTTTGAGGGATTGAACTCTCATATAAAACTAGATAACATTATTCTTGCAGCAGTGTCGCTTCAATTCAAATGTAAATTGTAGAACCTATTTTGTAACTGTATTTATAATGAACCATTCTGATCGAATAAGTAAATGTTGAATGACAGGATCCGCTGGTGTGTGATGCCTTGTCTTCATGTGTGATAGCTGTCCATGTCCCGGTGGTTTAATGTGAACAGTGTTTTGTCTGAACTGCTCCAACACTTGAACAGTCTTCTAGTCTGTCAACACTTGGGTGAGTGGTATGTTTTTGATATCGTTGTGTCTCTCCTCAGTGCCTGACAGGAGGCAGGAGCGGAGGGGTCCACTGCACAGACGTCTCCAACGCCAGTCGCACCATGCTCTTCAACATCCACACTATGGACTGGGATCCTGAGCTCTGCAGGTAAAAGGGCATCTGGACACGGTTGAGTTATTTTATTTAAAGTGTGCAGAATGAAGTAAATTGTGCAGATGATCTAGTAGCTTGTAGGAACTCTGTGTCAGTTTAAGAGCATATTGGCACTTGCAGCACCGAGATAAGTGGACTTGCTACACTCAGTTTTCACCACTATGAATAGACACTTTGTTACCGAACAGGACTACAAGTATAAGTCACATACACACACAGTGGCTTCAGCTTCATGTTTTGCTGCGGTGCGTACGGCTGACAGGGCTTAGGACTTGTGTGTATTATTTTCTGCTCTCCTTCGAGATACCTAGCTAGTCATTGCAAACACTTAAACACACACCGTCTGACTTTTCCTGTCTGTCATAATGTGTAGTTGCATGCATCCACAAAGTGGAATGACTGTATGTTGTATCAGCATGACTGATTGCTGTTGTGTTGCCTTTAGGTACTTTGATGTCCCAATGGAAATTCTCCCGAAAGTCAGGAGCTCCTCTGAAATATATGGTTGGATGGTAAGTTCAGATAACCTTCAGATCAAGCTTTGTGTGTGTTTGCATTTGTATCTAAGTGGGTCCGTGGTCTATTTATGGTTTTAGACTTTCCTGGAATTGACCCACATATCTGTGTTTTTACAGCTCATTCAAGAGAAAGTGGTTATGACTCTATAATGACTAAGTACAACCATAAAAGATTCTTGTGAATGCTGATTGCCTCACATAACTTGATAACATCCAGTGTTGTGTTCATAAGAATAGCAGATAATGCGCCGATAAATCCTAGACTAGGAAGCAATAAAGGTTCT
Source organism: Neoniphon sammara (assembly GCA_900302535.1). NCBI lineage: Eukaryota > Metazoa > Chordata > Actinopteri > Holocentriformes > Holocentridae > Neoniphon > Neoniphon sammara. The sequence goes on from OMKZ01012668.1 coordinate 13,342, forward strand.
GCTTATAAATGCCCTTTTGAATTTTCCTGAGAATTTCTTCAGGACAAGCTAACACCATGATCCTTCAAAGATATCAAAGTATATCTATTCTGCAATTCACTGATAAGGAATGACTGCACTACTATTAAATGATTGAAATTTAAACTCTGCAGTAATAATGTGGAATGGTTTTCTTGCACTCCTGCTGACAGCACAAACTTGATTGAGCATTTGCTGTTTTCCTTCTTTCCCCCTTTGAATTGTTTAATGGAATGTCTTGTCCTTAATCATGTTGATGTATGACCTGATGAGATTTTTTATCACAATAGCAGATGATGTATTGATATCGAATAGCTATATAGAGGGTGGTTGAAGCCTTTGTCCAAGGCTTTATAATCATCCTAGTGATCTAAAAGAACCAGGTCATTTAAAAACACTGATATTAGTTAAACTCGAATATGCAGCAATGATAAGAACTCACTGCCTTGTCAAACAAACACACTCATAGTGAATGTGTGTTTTTCTTTTTGTTTGTCCATATGGAGCTTATCTGCCTTGACATCACATCATGGTCAGTGGTGTTAAATTTCTGCACTTTGCCCTGTGTCCAGAGGTCAGCAATGTGGCAGTTTTCTACCATCGCCCTCATTTTTTGGCTTGTTGTCGATCTTTCTTCTCAAAATGTCTGCTACCTGTTCTCAAAATGACTGGAATGCATCACTGATGTTTCTTTTTTGCCCTCAAGCCTCTACTTACACTGTTGTTTTTGCAACCCATAGCCATTATAGCCACTTATCTAACTAGTGGAGATAGAAGACAGGCAAAGACTCCTACTTTTTTCAAGAGACCGCACTAAAAAAAGATTGCTTTATTTTGCAGATGTTTTTAACATTCCCATTTTGTCTGACTTAGTGAAACAGTCCATAATCAGTCAGTGACAAACACACATGGACTTTCTGCAGCCTATTGTACACCTGCCCAAAAACAAAAGTATTGCAACTATTTGTCATAACTTCCCATTAACCTAATCACAGCTAATAGTAAAATAATCTCGCTGATGTCATACATTTCCCCATAATTAATTTCACATTGATGTGATAACTTCCTGTGGGTAAAATTATACCATTATTGGGTTTTATTACATAAAAGGAAGTTGTAATCAATGAACTGATAATGTAATCGGTAAAGTGGATGCGTATGCACACTAAACACAGGATCTCAGTTAATGATAACTAAATCCATAACTTAACTAAAATTGCTTATTGATTTTGACTGTTATTACATTATCAGTTCAGTTATCACATTTTTGAACAGCGAGAATTTCAACCTTTCCATTCCCATTTTAAAACCCAGGAAATATCACATTAACAGGAAAAAGATTTACATCTAAGCACGTAATGTATTACATTAATTGGATTATGACACTATTAGCTCCAAATTGTTACTATATTACTGGTTTATTATGCTAATGGAAGTTATTAGCAGCTAATAGAAATTGAATACTAAACTGTTTTGTTAACAAGGAGTGTCAGAAGCCTTTAAATCATCAAATACACAGCCTGTGTGAGGGATAAGCAGGTAACCCAGAGGCCACAGATTTGATTTCCCATAATAGTTGATATGTGTCCATAAGCAGCCATGCAGCCTGTGGAGTTCACCTGAGAGAGACACTGAAGCCCTACTTGCTGGATAGCCAAACGTTTCAAATGTAAACAGGGTGATTGCTTATGTTCCGATGTTAGATTTCCGAAGGTCAAGCCGCTGCACTGTTGTCAGTATTATTCTCTGCCTAAACTCTGAACTCATTTCTTTTCTTGTTTTCTTCCCCACAGAAAACCAGCTCTCTTGCAGGGGTGCCAATCTCAGGGGTAAGGATTTTCCCCATTATGTAACTGTGTCAGAATGGTCCAATCTGTTTATGCTTAGACTGTAATATGAGGCCGGGCGTGTGCTGCAGCGCGTGTTTGCACTCAAGGATGGAAGAATGAATGAACACGTGTGGAAACTTCTTCACTCCGTGAAGGAGTTTTGGGGATGAGGCTGGGTGTGTATTTATGTATGCACGTGTCCTCGTGTGTATTCATGACTGACAGCGGCCTCTTCTTGTGTATCAGTGCTTAGGCGACCAGTCAGCTGCCTTGGTTGGTCAGATGTGTTTCAAGGACGGCCAGGCCAAAAACACGTAAGACCTCTCACCGTCAGAACACAAACAGAGGGACACAAGATGCCAGCCAAGGTGCCAGGATGACGTAACATGCCTGGCGCCTGGAAAAATACAATAACGTCACAATAAATTCAGGCCTATTACCTTTGTAGCATTCTTGATGTTTTATTAATGCAAGTTCTGCAGAACACATTTACAATTTGCAACTGTGGTGTTGAAGAAAGGAGTGTGAGATAATTATTTCCCCTGCTTTTTTTTCCTATGAACTATTTTAATGGCTTCAAGAGCATGAGTAAACCATAAAGAATGCTTAGCCATTTTTAATTGATTCATTATTATTACTGATTAATGTCCTTTTCCCTGTCTCTCTTTCTTACTTCACTGTTCTTGTTTAAAGGTATGGGACTGGCTGCTTCTTGCTAAGAAACACGGGAGTCAAGGTAAGACGCTGCACTCAGAAACACCAAACCAATCAAACATTTAATCTTCTTTTTTAATTGCCTTGACTACTTCTCTCATCGCCTCGCCGTGTTTCTCTCTCTCCGATTCTGCCAGGCTGTCATGTCAGACCACGGCCTGCTGACCACGGTTGCCTACAAAATGGGGAAAGACCAGCCTGCTTGCTACGCACTAGAGGTGTGTGCATTTGTGCAGTCGTCTGTATGACACGCCAGGTTCAAAAGTAGTAGAATGCCATAAAGACATTTTAGAGATGTTTTAATCTTTTCACCATGTTGTGACGGATTACTTTTCAATCAAATTCAAAACCGGCAAGCAAATTAAGGTTAATATCACAAAGTTTATGTAGTGACGCTAAATGATGTGAATAGGGTTTGCAGTAGTGTGTGTTTTATTTCCTTATGTTATATTACAGTACATCACAGTTGGTCACATCAAGTTTGAGTCATGTGTGTAGGGTTAATACAGTGTTGTAAAAATCTTGTTTTTTGTCACATGCTCTGTATTAATAAAAAATATAATCTTGTTTGAATACCTTTTTTTTTTTTGGTAAAATAATGAAACAAAGCAAAATAATCTGAATTATGACCTGCATCCTGATGTGTGATTGCCCTGCCTGCTGTTAACCTGTTACTGGTTCCCAGGGTTCGGTGGCCATAGCGGGGGCAGTGGTGCGGTGGCTGAAGGATAACATGGGCATCGTCCAGTCCACCTCCGAGATCGGTACTTAATCTAGCTTTTTATCCATTACATGAAATGCACAACTCACTCATCAAAAGAATGAAGTCACTCCTATCCTAAATATTGTTCAGTACTGACAGGTAATAATTCAAATAGGGTTTGTTTCTCAGCCTCACCCTTAAGTCTTCATTCATGTGCACAGACATTGTTAGCTTGTTTGTTTCTTCATGTTTTTATTTAGTTGGTAGTAGTTTATTTAAAAAGTGCCAATATATCTAGTTTAAGGCCTTAAAACTTATTAAAAGTTGTAAACAGTCATTAGATGTATTTAAGCATGCATTTTTCTATTTGGAATGAACTTCTTCAAATGCAGACTGTAGCAGCTCCATAGGTTTTCGATATATAATGTACCAAAAATGTGATACTGTTTAAAGCTCTCCTCTCTGTCTTTTCTCGTCCTCTTCTCATTTCAGAGAAACTGGCAGCTGCAGCAGGCACTTCCTATGGCTGTTACTTTGTGCCAGCCTTCTCTGGGCTCTATGCCCCCTACTGGGAGCCCAGCGCCAGAGGGTGAGACCGTCAACTGATCAAACACCATGCAGATGCAGTTAAAAGTTTAGGGGGCACAGGCTAAAGATTTGTGGGGAGGTGGGATTTCATAGTTTAGCTGAGAGGATATGATTTAACCAGCAAATCATGAGAAAATGAGAAGCCTTTCATAATGATGTAGCACTTCATTGATCCCCAAAATGGAAATTTTCTTTATTCTTAGAGAGATTCAGTATTTCAGCAGGGGGAAAGCCTTATATATGGGTGCACTCTGGGATCTGAACAGGGTGTTTGTATGTCCATCTGAACAAAAACACTCATTGGCTGTCCAGCCTCTATGTGTGTCAAAAACCACTTTCCTCTCTAATCTGCTCCCTCTGTGTTTTCCAGCATCATCTGTGGGCTCACTCAGTTCACCAACAGGAACCACTTGGCCTTCGCTGCCCTTGAGGCCGTCTGCTTCCAGACCAGAGAGGTGAGACACATCTCATGCCTACTTCCTCACACTATATAATGTAAATGTTCTGTTTCTGCTTCACTTGCTATGAGGATGCAGGTGGCGTGTCAGGGAGTTGATTTAGAAACACTCAGGTGACACACTTGGACATGATATTGAGTAAAGTGCTTGTAAAGATAAGAGATAAGATTGAAGCTTAGTGAGGAGGAGGCCTGCTCTTCAGCTGCAGAGCTCAGGGTCAAGCCTAAGAGTCCAGCTTACTGAAGTGTCCATGAGAAAGACACTGAATCGCTACCAGCTCCATGGCAACTGCTCTGTAGCTGAAAACCCCCATTTTTCACTTGGTTTCACATTGATTACCACACATCAGGTTTATCCTTTTGAAAGGGTTTCAAATGGCCGTTTTCTATGGACAGTGTAATTATTCAGTTTAAGTTAAAATGTGAAAAACCACCAAAACCGGAGTTAGGAGGTTTTTACCTGACAAACATGAGAGTGCCCTGGACAGTGTTGGAAATTTAGTTTTTGTCCCTAATACTGTACCATTCAGTCATTATTGAGCAAGCTCCATTAATTTATCGTCTATCAACAAATTTGACTGGCATCTGGCGTTTGGTGAGGTGTAAGTAATACCAGCTGTTGTTTTTCTGACTGAACGGCACGTTGTTTGTATCAGATCCTCGATGCGATGAATCAGGACAGCGGCATCCCTCTGAAGCAGCTGCAGGTGGACGGAGGCATGACCTCCAACAGGCTACTGATGCAGTTGCAGGCCGACATACTCTGCATGCCCGTGGGTGAGAGGAACACACATCAATTCATACACTATTCATATAATCATACATATACATACACAGTAAATACAGGGTTCCCACAGGTCATGGAATAAGTGATTGGTTTTGGAATAAGTCATGGAATATCATGGAAATTTGACTTAATTTAAACAATCAGTGACTAATTAATTACCAAAAATATTTGTATATTTGAATAAAACAGAATAACAAGCTTTAATAAGATCGCTGAATCCGAAGTGCGTTTAAAATTTTGATTAAAGGGTCATATTATGTTTATATAGGTCATGGAAATTCAACATTTTAGTCATGGATAGTTGTGGAAAATACAATGAATTTTACATTTGATACAGTGGGAACCCTGCAAATACTCATTTTTTTAATGTATAGTTAGCTTTCTCTTTGATCTATTTACCTACCTATTTCAGTTAGGCCTGTCTTTCCCAGTCGCAACAACAACAACTTTGAAGTTTCAGCGCTTGTTTTGTCATTACGGGAAACCATTGACACACATTGGGTTATTTGGTGGAGATTTAACATGGACTTTACACTCTGACTTGTATGTTAAACAAACATAAACTTCCACTTTGACCCACAAACTCAGCAACTCCAGGACACAAGTGCAAAATTGTTTGTCTGTGTAACTATGTACACATGAACATTAAAGGTCAGCTGCTGATGTCTGTTCAACTGTATAGTATTGACCTTTAGCCATATTTGCTTTGGTGTCTGTGTGTTTTTTTAGCATCATGGTTGTTAGAACAAAAAGATGATTTAACTAGCTTCATAAAAAAGAAACATTAAGGGAATTAAACCAAACATTTGCATGTGTTAATATTCCCTCCAGGTCACATCACTTTGTCTTTGTTTAATAACGAAAGACTGAAAATGAATTGAGAGAGGGGATCATTCCTAATTGAGTGTGTTTGTGCCCGTGTTTCCAGTGCGGCCCACCATGTCGGAGACCACAGCCCTGGGTGCAGCCATGGCAGCCGGTTCGGCAGAGGGGGTGGAGGTGTGGAGCCTGAGCCCTGGTGAACTGCCAGACATCACATCCGAGACGTACCATCCCCAGATTAACACAGACGGTAGGAAAACAAGAACCAGGACAAATGTCTGAATGTAGCTTAAGTTATTAAGACTAGTTTGAGATGTGCAGATATCCTTCTTTTATTTCCCCCCAGTGGGGATTACATTAAAGATAACACAAAAGGCTCATTGTGTATTTTGTTTTCTCTCAAATGTTTAAAACTGTCATGTTAGAACGGAGGGCAGCTGTTATTTCTGTCTCTTACTGCCACCTGGTGGATTTTTTTCTGTCATTACACTGCCTCTCTTTAAACTTTATGCCTAAAGGAGATGAGGGAAAACTCTCATAAGCATTACTTCTTTGTTTTAAAATGTTTTTAATTGAAAATCAAAAAAGGCATTTACTTGAAGAATTTTCTCCTGGCTCACATGTAGTTTGTGTCAGCTTTATGTGCAGCTATTTTTGTGCCCAAGGTTTTAGGCTGGCACAAATCTTGATTGTAGGAAATTCAGAGTACTTAATGCAATATATTCATCTTATATCAGTATCTTGAGATGGGACTTGACAGCATCTGGGATTTTGGATATTGTAATATCATGATATGACATAAGTGATAAGATTTCCCTGCTTTTTTTTTTTTTTAAGGCTGCATTACAGTAAAGAGATGCAGTTTGATTTTAATAGACTGTTCTAACCCTTCTATTATTGGCCTCTACCTGCTTGGTCATCATATCCACATCACATATGATTGTTTATCAGAATGTTTATGTGTAAATATCTTAGGAAAGCACCAATTGGCATCCCTATAATCCCTATAAAGATATTGTGATATTTGATTTTTCACATATCGCTCAGCCCTACTTATCGTATTGAGCAGTAATGTTGGTTAAATGAAGATATGGGTCTTTTAAAGCGGAAAAACAGACTTGGAAACAATTGATTCGTGTTTGTACTAGTGGCTGTTTTCCAGTTGCACTGATGACCAGCAGCTTGAAGTGCCAATTAAAATTCAGCTATTGAATTTTCCCACAACATCGGGTTAGCTGACTTGATTGTCTGTCCTCTTCCCAAACAGAGAGCGAGTTCCGCTTCGCTCGTTGGAAGAAGGCCGTCCAGAAAGCCATGAACTGGGAGACCACAGAGCCTTGCTGCAATGCCAACGGTATGCAACTCCACTCTTACTGCCATTATGAATCACAGTAGCAGCTATTTAAGAAATATAAAACACAAGAAGTTATTCTTGCAGTTACATACAACACCTGCTAGGTATAGGCTAATTTTTTTTTTTTAGTATTTTGTTCTCATCTGCAAGTGGTTATATGATCAAATGACCATGATGTGTCTGTGGATGCTCTCTCCTTCACTGACAACAGGACTAGGGAAGAAGATGAATGGGGCCCCCTGGGCGGCCCCTCCCACGCCTCCCATCACCAGAGTGGACCCCTGAGGTCCGACATACGCTGCTGCATGCTCTTGTGCCAGTTTAAAACACTGTTACACTAACACGTCTTTGGGTGTTCGTGGGGTTTAGTGTCTGGGTGGCATCACTAACATGGTGTGTTGACCGGTTCAACCGATATGGGTGTTTGAAGGCCATTATCTTTAGACTGAAAGCACTGATAGACAGTATCCTGTGTTGCTATTCAATAGCTTTATTAATTTGATATTTTTTCTCACTAGACTAATGAAGTTCTTTCAGTGTTAGCAGTTTTTTAAGGCAGGGTGACCCATGTCACCTATTCCGTATGGGAACTCTGAGATACATTAGGATTTTTAATGACGAGCTAATTTAAAATAAAATAACAATAAAATGTTCAAAGAAAAACATTTCATTGTCTGATTTACAGAGAAGTTGCGGTCACCAAAGAACCTCCATTTTGGTGATGGATGACATGACTAGCTAATATCTGATATTGAATATATGGCCACGATCGACCTGATGTAGCGGTCCAACCCTAGTGTTGTGTGTCTGAGTGTGCATGCTGTTCTTTTTCTTACTTTTCTCTCTCAGTTCTTCGCAAGAAAACGGTTCACATTTGTGTTTGGCTGCAAGCTGTTTGACAGTTTCAAAACAGTTCCTGGAACTAACTGCTTTGCTTTGCTCCTCCACTCGTCATTAAGCTAAAGAATCCATCTTTACACTCTGTTGTCACCTAAACTGGTGTTTCTCTTTTTTTTCATTTCACAGATCCCCAGCAGTAAGTTACGCATGGCACAAGATAACCATGGAAACATGGAGGATCGTTATGTGACGAGACTGGACGAGGAAATATGGATACGCCACTTGACGATCACATGATGTGAATTGTGTTATTTGGAGCAGTGCTGGACACACTGGAAGCAGCTTCCCACATCAGTGGCATGACTATGGACAGTTTGTTATTTTTATTTCATTATGTATATATTCATGGACAAGACCTAAACTGTGCTGTCACCCTCAAGTGCCAACTGGAGTGAGCTTAAAACAACCTGTGGTGCTTTCTGAAGTAAACCTTTTTTGGTACAATTTATTCTTCCTTTATGGGAAAAGGAAGAATGCCCACATGAACCATTGTTTAAAACTGTAATATGTCATCTTCTGTTCCCTGTCTGTTGTCCAGATCATGTGGTGTTTCAAAGGAAAAGGCAGGTGTTCATAGTCTCAGGTTAAAAAGGGGAAGTCTACTGTGCCTGATTTCTGTAACCAACAGAGATGCCGTCCTATTTTGAAAATGTTTTGCTTTATATCGTTTTTTTTTCTTTTATTTTCTAATCTTTAGTACTAGATCCGACCTCAACACAGAACATGCTTCAAATGTTGAGTGGGACTAAATGAGATCCTGACAATGGCTGCTGCTTGTTTCATGTCCTTAGCTGTGGGTTTGAAGTGAAGAAAGCTAATAGGAATGAGACATTTTCTGTACTTGTAATTAAAAGGTTCCATCAGACATTTTGGTCCAAAAAACACATGTACACATATACTGTCTGTCTATATACACGTCAACTGGGTACAAAAAAAAAAAAGCCAAGTAAATTTAGTTACACGGAATAAGGAAAGTCGCATGTTAAAAAAATCCTTATTCTGGCTGCAAATGGAACCTTCTAATCTCAAGCTCATACTTAACAGCACTTTATAATTTATCATGTGTATGGAGAGTATGAAATGGGAACCGTGCAACTGTGTTTTTATAAAGGGGGATGGTGTTTTTAATCCAGTGTTTTATTTCAGCTCATCATTGAGGTCAGTATGAAGATGGCAGACTATGATGAAACCTCTACACTCATCAGCTCTGTCCATTTATGCAACTGTAAGGATATGTCAAGGCAAGATAGACATTTGTAATCAAACTTTTTTTTGTCTTTACCTCTACTCAATCATATGAAGCAATGATTGAAGCAGGATTATTTCAGAGATCCTATCCATCACATGTACACTGACACGAATCATAAAGATTGATATGGTATAAACATCAAGATGAGCTGAAATTTTTACCTTGTTATACGTTTTTTGTAATATTTACTCATTTAAGGGAAATTTGATTATTCCACCCTGCAATATCCCTACCAGCGACAAAGGACTTATAAATGAAACCATCACAGATTTGTGATTTTTCAGACTGAAAAGCTGTGTTCAACTTTGTAAGTTATGTACATAATTTCCCAAATACTCATGTTTATGCCTGCCTGTTTTTCTCTGTAATTTGTTAAAATCTTGTAATTTGTTAGAAAAGGTGTGCTGCAAGAGACCCTCAACTCTGCTGGAATGTACAGATATTGTAATAAACTTCATGAAAAATTGTGAGACTGTATGGTGACTAAAGTCTTAATGCTAAAAGATATGAATGACTCAGAAGTTCAGTATACTCAGGTTATAAGTAAATTATTTAATATTCCAGGCAGGTGCAATGAAGAAATCTTTAAGTGTACAATTATGTTGATCAGAAAGTTCATGGTAGCACATCAGAGGAATGCAGGGGCCATTCTCCACAGACAGCCCACAGTAAATTTTGTGTACATGTACAAAATACCTGTTAAATAACTCAGGAATAAAACTGGGCCTCAAGGATGTCTGACAGCGACAGACAAATCACAGAAATATGCGCTATACAACCTAAGGCTCCCTATTTACACTGACAAGTCCATGTGAGCAGAAGTAGGATATTCTCCTCATATGAATACAGAGGGGAGAAAGAGTCCAGGAAGCCGTTTTGTCAGCTTGCAGAGGGGCAGAGTTAGCGAGAGAACTGCCTCTTGTCGCTCTTCCCCTTGCTGACGTGTTTGAAGATCTTGGACTTATGCACGTTCTTGGATTTCTGGTAGCCAAAGCCGCCTCCGCCGCCTCGCTTCTGCATCTTCACTCCTTTACTGCTGTGGACGTCTGGGAAGGAAGTGGTGGGTTAAGGACAACAACGTGTTTTTGGCCCAAAATGATTTTTTTGTTTGTTTCTTTCTTTGTCAAAGATTTGGCTCACACAACTGCAAGACAGCAACTATAAAATGGTTGTTTGATTACTAGTGTTTAAGAGAAGAAAATATATTTACAAGAGACATGATCAAAATAAAAGTCTAAACACACTTAAATCAGCCTGGCAAATTCAAGGCGATGTTGCCCTATGTGCTTTCATGGTTTTGCACATACTGCTCCAAAGGAAATTAGGACCAAAAAAAAAACAAAAACAAAACAAAACAAAAAAAAAGAAAAAAAAAACATTAACCAGCAATAGCCCGCAGTGATGAATGCCCTCTCTGCTTTGTACAGCCACAGAAAAGGATACTGAGGTCGACGTAAGGGGGGACCTTGAAGCCAAAGGAGAGTGCCACCATGGGGAGGTTGAGGGTGTTGACGCTGTAGATCTGTTTGAGCGAGTGTGAGTCGTACGCCCTCACGTAAGACTTGTAGGCCTCCTGGGCTGACTTGTGCAGATAATAGTTCTTCTCAATCAGCTTCTCCAGCTATGGAACACAAGGAAGGTTTCAGAATGAGACTTCAGCACACAGGCTTTCATTTCATTTCATTTGTGTGACTATTTCACCTGACTAGCAGCTGAAGATACCCTGAAACTGACATCTTCACAGCATCTGACAAGCAGCAGTTAACATGTGGAATTCTTACCTGGGACTGGATATCAGAGATTTTACTCCAGGAAAATTCAAACTCACTCAATGGGACCTGGACAAAACGAGACCCGTGTGAATAAAGGAAAATCTCACTCGAATACATGGAAATTAGTATGACAAATGTCTAGATTCAACACCATATGTTTCAGGCAACAGCAGGTCTACTGAACAACAGATTAACAGAACTGGGGCTAAATGGAGGTGCATCCCCATTGATAAGGTACACATTCACTCCTTGATTACAGATTCCCATCCAAACCACTTTTGTTCTTGTTTTGAATCTCTGAACCATATAAACTTTTACATAGGTGATTCACTCTGTTGTTAACAGACAAGGTGAAGTATAGGTGTAAAAAGGTGAAGAATTATCTGATGCTACCAGGTTTATGGTAAATGAACTGTCCCTTCTCTGTATATCTGTAGTTGCAACAGTAACAACAGTAAGAGGGTCTCAGCTTGTTACCTTTGCCTGTTTGAGGAAGCGTAAGAAACCCAGTTCTTCAGGCCGGAGGATCAGGAGTGCGTGGCCTCGACCATTGATGCCGCGCGCCGTTCTGCCCACCCTGTGGATGTACTCCTACGGCCATAAAACAAAGTGTCAGGAAGCACTACTCTGCAACAAACTGTCCTGGTCAACAATCAAGTCTTCAAGACATTCAATTTAGAAAAAACAGGGTCACCACCACAACAGATACGAAACGTGGTGTTGGGGCACCTTGGGGTCATCTGGGGGATCGTACTGGACAATCCAGTCCACCTCTGGGATGTCCAGTCCACGGGCTGCCACATCCGTACACAGCAGGATGCCAGAGTCAGCGTTGCAGAACTGGAAGAAGGTGGTGGTACGTTTGGTCTGCTTCTGCTTGCCCTAGGAGACGAACAATATCAAGAAAAATGTTTCACATAACTGCAAACTCTGCGGTTGTAAGAGTGTTATCACAGCATCTTAAACCCTTTCTGGGTTCCAGAGGGTGAGCCAAAAGTCTTACATGGATGGCCATGACGGGCAGGTCGATGTAGTTGAGTAGCTCATAGTGGAATTTGACTGACATGCAGGAGGAGAAGAAGACCATCAGCTTCTTCTTACGGTTCTTCTTCAGGAAGGTGAAGAGCAGCAGGAAGCGCCTCTCTGACGGGCACACCACATAACCCTGTGGGACGAGACAAACCTCAACTTGAATCAGTTTCTTGTGATCGGGATCTCTGGATAGTTGAAATCATAGAGGTGTATTCCAAATAGATACAGTATGAGCAGTACCTGTTCTAGTCCATCAACAGTGGCAATTTCTTTGTTATCATCCACCCCAACGTAAAGCGGCTCCTTCTTCAGGGAGATACGAGCCAAATCCTCAACCTTACGGGTCTGAGTGGCTGAAAACAGCATGGTCTGTCTCTTCTCTGACACACAAGGACAGAAATATATACTTATTTAAGCAGGGGCTTAAATTTAGGCTGGGTTACAGGTGAGTGGGCATGTGTGCTTTCAAGGAATTATTTTAAGTGCTTTCATATGTGCTTTCTCCTGTAGAAATATAGATTTTAAACAAAAAAATATTATATAATAAATAATAATAAATATTATTCATATTTTCAATGAGTGACAGAAGAAAGTGAGTTTGGCACATACTGGGCAGCAGCTTGATGATCTGCTTGAGTTCCTCCTCGAAGCCCACCTCTAAGATGCGGTCAGCCTCGTCAATGATCAGACACTGCAAGTTCTTGAACATGAACCCAGGAGTGTTCTGAAGGCAGAGGAAAACAGACAGTTACATTAAAATGTTTGGGTATAAAAATTACACACCAAAAACACAAGGCACTGTTCCTGGGAACATATGAATGGCATACCCATTCTCTGTGTTTAATATATGCATCACTGCCCTACAGTGAAGGAACGGTAGATGTGCACCGAAAGAATCTGTACTTTTGTCATTGGCACCAAATTTGCCAGTACTCACACTTAAACCAACAACTGGAGCTCTCCTGATATTGATAATTAATTGGCATGCACTTTGCCACAATATAATTCTTTCCCAGCAACAAAAATGTCTCCTTACCTGAGAAAATGCTGAAATACTTCTATTAAGTTTACAGGTGTAGCACCTATTCTTTACCAAAAGCCATACTGGTTTATTAGATGGAACCTACAGTGCTGTTCTACAAGTGAAGTAAGTAGAAAAAAATAGTTATACTGTATACTCTGTCTAGCTTATGTTATGTGCCACACATTCTGTTTATAATTAGCAGTATTCTTTTAATTCACTGTGGACTGTTATACAGAGGCCAGTGCATAAACTGAACATATTTCACAATAGGACAAATCTAGGCAGCATGAATGTCTGTTTTGTACCTGAATCTATCTACTTAAGAAAGTAGTGGTTAGTTCCGTAAGCCATAAAAATGTTTTGTGTAATTTTCAGTAATGGTTCCATCAAAAATGTCGAGGGATATTTTTTGGAAAAATCACAGCTCACCTGTAGGTGGTCCAGCAGTCGGCCAGGCGTAGCCACCAGGATGTTGACACCGTTGGCCAGTTTCTGGGCCTCAGCTGAGCGGTTGCTGCCTCCCATGATCAGGCCATAGGTGTGCACATGGTGTGTCATCAGTTCTTTCAACACACCGTAAGTCTGCATTGCCAACTCACGTGTGGGAGAAAGGATTACTACACCCGTGCCTGGAAGTAGCAAGAGTGGTAGGTAGTTAGGACCCAGGCATTTGATGAAACCTTACTTGCAGCTTTAACGTGTTGGCCTATGCAATCTGACCCAAGACGAGATGGATATGAGTATTTTCCCACTTCAGCAGCCCAGAAAAATGCTAATGCTGTTGAAAAGAGGGAGAAAAATAAGAACTGGAAACCTTACCGTTCCTGGGCATGAACTTGAGTTTATAGATGAGCTCTATAGAGGGAATGAGGAAGGCCAAAGTTTTACCGCTGCCGGTCTTAGCAGCAGCCAGAACATCCCTAGACAAATCAAATCAAACACAAACACAGCTTCATTATCCACACTGACAACTGAGACTGCGGTTTCAACGTCATAAACCTGTGGTGGTCCCAGGAGTTTTAACTGTGCTGCAAATGTAACTGAATATTACACATATAACAAATGGGTTTTGCATTTTCTAACAATCTCTATATCTTAGCAATGAAATGACTATACAGATCAGGTGCCAAAAGACAGGAAACCAAGCTTACATCTGTGGCATATTTGTTTGTAATTTATAACCAATGAGGAGAATCTGACTTACCTTCCTTCCAGCAGGGGACGGATACTTTTGTGCTGGATCTCAGTCATGTGTTCGAAGCCCATGGCCTGCACTCCCTTCAGCGTGCTGTCACTCACCAACCCAGCAAGAGAGGCAAACGAGGTGTCCTCAAATGCTCCTGAGATGCATGTGTGTTACAAGTACACAGTCATACATGGATGGACTGAATAGTTGCTTGAAAGCAGATTCTACTTAAAGATGGACCAAAAACAGATTGAGACATGCAGTAACACCCTCATGAAAAAAAAAGTCTTTGCCTGAAGACTGAGAGAGAATCAATTAAGGTGAACTCAAAGCAGTGTATTAAAAAGCTTATGAATGAAAATATTTTTCACAAATTCAATGATCTTAAAATGGACGTGTTCTTGTAAATATGTAACGAGAGGAATCACTGATGACTCATCCCAAAACAACCACAAGAGTCACTGTATGCCTTAGCTGACACCTCATTCACCATAAAGACAATGAACGGGCAACACATAAAGGCAAACTGTAATCATTTTTCAAAGTGACTGAATTCTCTGGTCCTATGAACTACTGAGTGATACATCTAATGTGCATCTGTGATCATAGTGCACAACTTCTGGAAATTAGCCAGTTCATATTCTTGGACAATCCTCTGCATATGTGCTACTTGATAATCAATGCATATCTGTACGGCCAGCACATATTTCTGTACACATTCTACCTTCACCTGTATATCTGTTACTGTGAACAACAATGAATATTCTCATGCCTAGACTTTCTTCTCTATATTTGTTCTTCCATTATGTGCATGGCTGATCATACACCCATTCAAGTAAATCTGTCAATGAAGATGTTGTATCTACTTGCTGTATTATTTTCAAAGCTTGATTAATATTACTCGCATTATTTTCAGTGCTCTCTGGCATAAAAAAAAAAAGATCTACAGAATGACTGAGTTAAACATGCCACAATGTTACTGAGGTTAAGGAGTCATTCCAAGAGGAAGCAGAAGTATCGCTCCTTATTACCTGTCAAGCCACTTGGTAGCTCAGGTCCATCCTCCTCTTCATCATCCCCTTCTTTTTCTCCATCTTCAGTTTTCTCATCATCGTCACCTTCATCTGACTCCATCTCTTCATCCTCATCTCCCTCACTCCCCTCTACATCAGCCGCAGCCTCCTCTGCTTTGTCGGTGGCCTGTTCAGCATGTCCGTCTTCTTCTGCTACCATCCCTCCTGTCTCTTCCTCCTCCTCTTCTTCCTCCATCTTGGCCTTCTTTCCTCCTAGAGTGGGGATTATATTGACATTAGCTACCACAAAAACACTGGGTTTCGATTCTAAACTGACACACTGAGTTCACAAGCCATTACCTTCTGATGCAACTGCTCCTGCAAGCTTCCTTTTCTTTTTCTTCTTCTTCAGAGGAGTTTCTTCTTTGGTGGCTTCTTGCACAGGCACATCTTTCTTCTGCTTTTTCTTCTTGGGCTTGATGTCTGGCTTAACTGGGGTTTCACTGTCCACACAAAATTCCTCTACCAACCCATTTGATTGTGCTGAAACACAACAAACACCACCACAAACATCGTTAAATATTTAGCCGGGTGATAAAAACAGTTGTTAAAAGACAAGTAGCAGCGGTACGATTAAAATATTCGGGGTTTAAAACGCTGTCAGCTGCCTCAGCACACCTCCAGCCAGTTTGTTTATACGGGGATATGCAGGACAATTAAATGCATTATTAGATAAATCATGAACATTTGTGTGGTTCCAATTTATGTGACTGTAGGACAGAGTAACTTATCATAGCACTGAAGGGTAACATCCACTTGTTAAGCTAACAGCTAACTAGACGACTGTGCCAAATAATTTCGCCACCACTGCCTTTATGGTTAACTTTAATGGTCAAATAATATAAATTAATTCTAGCTTTTTCTTCGTGTTAAATTCACAGATCCAACTTTTTTTAAAAAACACGTGGTAAAATACGCATCCTGCGATAAGTTAACGTTAGCATGTGGAGGAGCTTGAAGCTAGTTAGTTCATTAATTGCAGCACTCACCGGTGTCTTCGTCCTGTTTCTGTTTGTTGAACCGTTTTCGCTGTTTGTTTTTTTCATTTCTTTTCTCAATTTTCTTCCGAAGAAGTTTCATCTGTAGGTCCGCCATGGTTACAGCTGGGCACGCTCGCGCACACGTGTGGTATTCAGGACCCCTGTGCGTACTACTTTGTATCGCCTGAATGAAAATCCAGAGGACCTCGTATAGGTACCATTCTTAATGCCACGCTTAAAATTAGAAATTTTATTTGTCAGCAAAAATAGCAGCAAATCCAGTCCTTTAGCCCTCCGTTGTGTTCCAGACACATATGACCGATTTAGAACTTACCTTTATCAAAAATATGGTTTCTTTCATCTGAATCCTCATTAGTGTTTGTTGTAGTTGTTATTATTAAATGTCCGAAGCTTTTAATAATTAAACGTCAGAAGCATTTAATGGGCCAATGAACCAACGGTGATCATTTTTTGCTTATCACCGTTTTTGTTTTTTTTTGTTTTTTTAACATAGGCCTACAGTGGCTAATTAGGCCTAAATGCATTGATTCCAAGCTTGCTTGTTAATCCATCTAAGAAAGATTTCTTTCTGAACGTTTATCCTCAATGCGATCAACTTTTATCATCAGTAGATAATGTGCGCCTCTATTCTTTTTGATTATTTCTATTTTAAGAATTTGTAGACCTACTGTTTAAGAAAGTTATGCTATAACTTGCTGAACTAGTAGAACCTTAGAAAAAATAAAGAATCTAAGACAGCATTTTTGCAGTTGCAAGTGATGATAAAACTTGATGCAATTAAAGATAAAAGCAAAAGGTTCCACAAAGGAATGGAGTCGGCACGCTTATCACATTTTCATAACCACTGTATTTGGGAAAGGGATGGGGTTGGAATGAATATATTATCAGTGGGTGTGGTAGGGGTTGGGATTGAATTAATGTAACTATTATCATCCTCTTCGCTCATCAGAAAATGTCACTGCATCTTGCTGCCAAGCATGCTGTCTTTGAAAGGAAGGATGAAGCTTGTTTACTTCACTTACGGTTGAAACACAATTTCTGACAATAGATAACAAGAGAAACATGGAACATGATACAGCCACATGGTTAAGGTAGGGTTATGGCTAGGTTAGGGCTTTCTCTGCAGGCCAGTCACAGCACATATGAGGCAGGGCTACAGGTGTAGCTCTGCCAAACATATAGCCCCGCCCCATCTTCCAGCTTACATGCAGGGGCTTCTCTACTGGAGTGTGTTGAAGGCTAACAAGAGGCTGCAGCAGAGTGGTAAGTTTCTCATCACCAAAGCTAGTAGTGATGTTGTGCTACTTACTACAAATGAGGGGAATCAACATTTTAGTGTGGCCTGTGTACAGAGTCAATCCTTTAACTGCAGTTTAGGAACAAACATGGCTCTCAGGTAGACTGTCAGTAGTATTAGTAATAGCATAGATAAGTACCAGCAAATATTTTATTTAAATGGCTTTATTTAACCCGACACCCAAAGTAGTGACTGGCTCAGACCCACATCCCCAACGCCCAGCATCCTGTTTCTATTCTAAAGTGTTGACAAATGCTTTGAGTTTGCAGAGTAGGTCAGATATAGAAGCATCCGATACAAACTGTCAAAGTAGATCTCTACAAACTGTGTGATTCAGGATTCAATTAGCAAAACTGTATGCATTATGCTATTTATTACTGCAATGAGAGCAGAATTTCAAGTGAAGAAGGGACAGTGCATAACACTGACACACTGGATGCTTATAAAAAAAAAAAAAAAAAAAAGTTGTGGTGGTGTGGTGGAGGTACAGCAGATTGGTCTGATGAGCAGGTTGGCACTTTGTATGGCAGCCTTTGCCATGAGGGGGTAAATGTGAGGCAAACATTGTAAAGGGCTTTGAGTGGTCAGTAGACTGGAAAACCGCTATAGAACTGCAGTCCATTCACAAAAACATAATGCTCAAGCTGTTACACAGTTCTTTTGAGTGTTTTAACCTTTTGTATTACTGTTGGTTTGACAATGCTACTGAAGCACAAAAAAGAAAGAAAAACAAAAACGCTGAGAACAAACATTCATCTTGACTCTACAGATCCACAATAAAGCACCACCCAAAAAAATCCATTGAGTCTATCCACTTTTCACAGTGTTTAAGCTGCTTACCTCCGGCCCCAGCCTTTTTCTATCACTTTATCCATCATAGAAACATTATTACCATTATCAATGAGGTGTTGTGGTGCTACAGAGAGACACAAGAAAACATGTCTGGTTAAAAAAAAAAAACGCACCATTTGAAGTTTTTTTTCCCCAGTGAAAATGAAAATTAGGATGCAAAAACGAGCATTCCCACTAAATTTTCTGATATTGCAATATCTATCAAGATTAATTGCAGTGCAATTGCAATGCAAAGTACCAAAGTATGTCTGCCTTTTTGTGAGGTAAGTCTGCGCTCTGTTGTGGCAATGAATTTTTGCTTTTCACTTCCTTATTGCAAAAGTTCAGCATGAACACGACATATTCAAGTTCCAACAGTTAAAACACAATCTCTGATGGCACTAATCTCCCTCCGTGGTACAATCAAACTCATTTTTGCATATCCTTCTCCACTGCTTTGAAGACTAAATCTGTGATATCCCTGCGAAGTCTCATGAGCACCATGGAGTCTTTGATTTGGTGCATATCGGACAGCATGACCTTTACAAATTGGCTGAGGACATCGTCCTTTGGTTCGTTTGTCGTTTTATCAGGGAGGCTCTCCTCACACTTGCAGTTCCAGTTCAAAGACACGGCCTCTGTAAGGTGACGCTGTGGGGGTGGAGGGTGGAGGGGAGCAGCATTTAAAGTAGAGGCAACAGACTGGGGCTCGTGGCTGGGATCTGGAATAGATGCATCAATGTGTAGCGGGCTGCCGAACATGCTCCTGGCCTCGATACTGCCTTCAGTTTCCTCCTCCTCCTCTTCATCCTCCTCCTCCTCTTCATCATCATCATCCTGTGAATAAAGACAAGGGAGACAAAGTACAGAAGGAGATGGTTTGAACATTGTTTTTTAATGAAATCTACTACCACGTGACACTTCTAAGGTGTGTGATGACTTACCAGACCGTCCACACATCTCCTTGGCACTATATAAGGCCTCAGAAAACCAAGCTGCTCCTTCAGCATCCGTTTCTTCTTGGTAGTGAGCTTTTCCGGATGTCCTATCAGCCGGCCATACTGAGTGCGAAGAGATCTGGATCTTCTTTCAACATCAGCAACTACAAAGTTAGAGGAGAACCACAGATAGTTTATTACACAGGTTCATGAGATTAAATGACATTTTGCAACCACAGATAAATATACAGATTCTCAGTTTAAAAAAAAAACAGTCCCTACTGTATGTCTAAAAAATACCTGAAGGCACCTGGCAGCACATCATTACTGCTGTTTAAACTCATACAAAGTTATGACTTTAATGAACTTTAATGAACACATCATTCAATGGACAAACTCATATTGAGCTTCAACAAAGCTGAACAACAAAACCGAGTAACAGCTTGAGTTGTATAGCATAACTTAGCCTGAGTCATTTCAGTTCATATGGAGATGGGTTTCTATTGACAAACATGGCAGAATATTTCCCGTCCATATTTGATAAAAACAATTTTTAAAAAAAATAATTATGTCGTTGTTTACCATTCAGTCCCATGGACGAGGCAAATTCAGACCACAGCTGAGTCTTCAACTTTTTGTTCTGGTAACACGTCTTCGAAGAATTGAAAAGACACTCGTGTTGTCTCCAGAAAGCAATCAGTTTCTGGTCTATTTCATCCCGGCACTCGCGGTCGGTGTGAAACTTCGACGCCATAATCTAAACAAGTTGGCCGACAACACGCTAAATATAGACGTACACCGACATAACCTCCAACGTTTCACTGAACGGGAAAACGTGGGTTGATGATTGTTGTTAGATTCCACTCATAGAGGCAGCATCGTTCGTGTTTATCATAAGCAACATCGAAGGAAAACGCCCACACTGCCACCTGCTGGTCAGGAGGTATTCGCAATATTTTCCTCCCAAACCAAATGAAGTCGAATTTTTGCTTTTAAATGCATCTAACTTCGCTTTGTGCTGGGCTCACACAATCCCTACTGCCTAACTAAAGCTATATTAGCCAATAACTCACTCAGTCCAAAAAGTAAGTTATTCTGGTGATGTCATGTGTGCCTTTCTATAGAGTGAAAGCAGACAGGTGCCAACCTCTTAAGGAACATGACTGGTATAGTGGCATGTAAAAAATGTTCATTTTCATGTGGACATACCCTCAAATTAAAGCTGATGGCCTTTGCTTTGCTCTTTTTGTTTGCTTCAAAAGGGTATGCAGTCATCTCACTTCTTTTAGTATGTGTCCCACACAAAGGCCTCCTCCGCCTACTACATCCTTCTAACACCATGAGCTTAAACTTCTTGGTGAAAGAGGAAGACTTGTTTGGTGTGAAATGGCTTCTTGTTTTCAGTTTTTAATTCTTTGAGGTTTTCCCATTTCTTTCATTTCTTCCCAACTTTGGTCAACATAATACATATCTCAACATAAGGGAGAACTTATGTGTGGAATCTAATACCCAGGTCAATTACCACACTTGAACCATCAATCAATACCAAGCATCGATCAGATTCATTAATTTTTATTGAAAAATAGATTGTCTTGGGGTTGTTGGACAAAAATGACCAAGAGAAAATGTTTTCCATTAGAGACTGGACGTCTTGTGGTCGCAAAGCCTGGTGTTGGCTCCATATCCGATACCAGGATCAGTATTGGTACATTGCTGAAATCCTCTAAAAAGAGCTATTGTTTGTTTGTTTGTTTGTTTTTTACAAAATCAAATGTCATGAGCACTCTATTACAACGGCTGCAATTTCCATAACCAAAAATTACTAATTTTCCAGTATTCCATTTTTGTTGAAGAACTGATTTCAATGTTTTAGATATCTAGATATCCAGATATATGTTGATTTGAGACTACTTTAATCAGGAAAATGATTATTTGGTTTGTTATTCTTTCAAAAAGTAACTACATCTACCAACAGCTGAAACAGGCATGAATATTATAACTAGTTCAAAGGACTTATGAGCAAATTTACATTACAAAAATATTCTGGATAAGTGTAATTTCTCAAATTTTCAACATCTAAGAAATTTCTAGATGGGAACCCTATATCCTAACACTTCAAACCACTGGTATTGGCTCCTCCTCAATCTTAACCATTTGTGGTTCTGTCTCTGTTTTGATCTCAGATGGTGGAATCATGGCCTGTGAACTGCTTTCACTCGTCCTCTCCAGCTCTTCCCCTTGTTGGATGGGCTGCATCCCTTGACCCCTGGCCATTCTCCTCAGGTGCTGCATCTCCTCCCATCTCTGCATCCTCCTTCCCATCTGAGACCCTTTGTTCCTCCTCTTCAAGTATCTCAGCCTCCGAGAAAAGTCCATCTGCGAACACACCCCCAAGTGAGGCCTGGCGCAGCTGTGTAGCTGGGTTCCCTCCCCTTGCATTGGGACGGACGCCGTTCGACCGCATCGTCTCTGCATGTCGTCTTCCACCGCTTTGAACACCAGGTCAGTGATGTCGCGACGGAGCCTCATGAGCACCAAGGGATCTTTGATTTGCCGCATATCTGCCAGCATGACCTCTGCAAACTGGTTCAGTACGTTGTGTTTTGCTACGTTTGGTACCGCTGCCGTTCGTACAGGCAGAACAGGGGGACTCTCATCGTTGTGACTATCACAGCTCAAAGACATGACCTCTGTGACTTGAGGCTGTGCAGGCGGACAGTGGAGAGGAGCAGGGTTGGGAGTGGAGGCAACAGACTGGGTCTCGTAAGTGGGATCTGGCCCCGCCACGTCAACGTCCAGCGGGCTGCCAAATATGCTCGCCGTCTCCTGGTCAATACTGCCTTCTGTCTCCACGTCTTCGTCATCCTCTTCCTTATCGTCATACCTGTCATCCTGCGAAAGGTATGACCCACAGTCAAGAGCTGGTACCATCCCATGGATTCAACCCAAACACTTCACACACACAGGACAAGTGATCAGACACTGTGGAAGGAATCTAAACTAAGACTTGAGGAAGAATCTGCACACAGATATGCTCCTGTACACCCTTTTATTAGGCTCTTTAAAGGCAGCATTTCGATCTTTGTCAGGTTAAATTATATGAAAGGACACCACACCTTTCTATGCTCATGTATTGTGTCCGAATGCACCTGATCCTACAAGGCAACAGCCTAAAGAGGCAGAGACAGAATACTGATAATTGGTTGTTCTATTAAAAGGGTGTGGTATCCTTTTCTATAATTTCACCTGACGAAGATCCCAAGCTGGGGTTGAAACATTGTTCTTATGGAGCCTCATAAAAAGGCTGTACACAGAGCATATTGGCGTGTGAACTCTTCCTCATAACTTTGTTTCTGCCTCAGTCCAGCACCCATAAAAGGATGTGCCTATTCCTATGTTTTTTCAGTGATCGCAGACTTACCAGAGCTCTCCTGCGAACTATGTAAGGCCTCAAGAAATCAAGTTTCTCCTTCAGCATCCTCTGCTGGAATGTGTTGATCCTCTCTGGATGCCACAACACCCTCCCATACTGAGTCCTGAGGGATCTCGACCGTCTCTCCACGTCGGATGCTGAGGGGAGGGGGTGAAAATGTAGTGCCTTCGTTAAATCATGTAGTGGCAAAAACCCAAGTTGTTGTGACAACAACGGTATCAACATAGAAAGAACTACTTTCAGAGACACAGGGATTTTTTCTCTTTAAAGCTTTGTAATGCACATCAGTTTGTTACTACAATGTAAGCCATAAATTAACATAATTAAAAATGACGTCAGCTTAATGAGGTGGGTTAATTCTACTCGACAAATTAAAAAAGTAAACTGAATTTAGGAGAGAGTACCCTTCATTACACCCCTGAACTTGCACAGCCAGGTACGACATGTTGCTGGCAGATGCAGAGAGGGACTCAAGGACTTTTCGTACAAAGCAATGCAACATATAGCTACAACTATAGACTTTCCCCGTTTTACCATTCTTCTACAAAACACATCTGCTCCTTACCAGGCTTTCCGATGGACAAGGCGAACTCTGACCACAGCTTTGTCTTCAAATCCTTGTCGTAGTAAGACTCCAGAGAGGAATTAAATAGACATTCGTGTTTGCGCCAGAAATCTATCAGCAAGTTATCCATTGTAGGACCCCAGTGTGGTCCACGTATCTGACCACGAAAATGTGTCATAATCCGACAGTGTGTCAAATCATCGTTTCCAGATGATCGATCGGTTGATCCCTAGGAATTATTCTTCTCGGGGATTATAGTGCAACTTCTTCTTCGACGTTTTTAATGCGATAACTTCTTCTTTAGTGTTATTTTTTATTTATTCATTTATTTTTTTAAACGGCGGTTAGGTAACAACTTTAAGGGTACGCTACCGCCACCATCTGATCTGGAGTGTGGGCCGCGGTTTATAACACCTAAAAATAGCACCAATGGCGGTATCCTTCTAGTGGCACTGGCAGGTAGTGGCACTCTCGGTGCCACCCTAACCCTAACCACTGATGTGCCTCAAGCTGCTACGTAGTGTGGTGCACCTTCCTGCCAGTGCCATCAGGAGGCTCCTTCCATCTCTTCCATCTTCCATCTCTAAAATAGTGAAAAAAAGAAAGAAAGGAAAAAAAATAAATAAATAAAATATAAAATATATATTCAGGTTCCCCTTACCAAGTCTGTTATTATTAAGTAGTAGGACAACAGAAATTAAATTAAATTAGTTAATTAAATTTAATCACCTAATTAGAGTTTACTGCGCTCACATTAATTCTTCACCGACTAGATCAAGGCAAGGCATGTTTATTTGTGTAGTATATTTTATACACAAAGGAAATTTTTGACATATGCTAGATATAAGGCAAAAATGGTGGGCTGCAAAGAAAAGAGCAAAAAGTATAAAAAATAAAATAGCATACAGGAATAAATATGATAACAAATAATAAAAAGGAATTTGTAAAAAGCGTCTGCCAGATGACTAAATGTAGAAAGAAGCAGACCTTAAACATTATCCCTATTTTAAAAGTAGTCAAAGTCATTTGTTTGTTCCAGTGTAGCATAAAAGCTAAAAGCTGTTTCACCAATGTTTTGTTTTTACAAGGGCATAAGGGCATTATATGACCTATATCGACCTCTATCGGCGACATATAACAATTGCAACAACATGACAAGATCTCCAACACCGTGGTGTCTAAAAGGGGGTTCGGGGACCTCCATTGGTCTTTCAGGGACTTTCTCAGGGCCCCAAGGAAAACGGGCACTAAATTAATTTTACTATTATATGTCACTTCATCATTCATTTATAGACTAGTTATGCACAAGGATGAGCATTTTCCTATACGTCTCACTTTCCACTGTGTTGGTATAGTGTATGCCTACACAATATATGAATTTTCACCCATATATAACAAGAAAATCTTTCTAAATGTGGTTCAACAGGACCAAAATCGTGAATCTTATTAAAAGGGATTCATGGTTCATGTAGAGTGACTGAAATGCAAAAGTTAAGTTGCAAATGTCTTGAAAACTTGGGTGGGGAGTTTTGGTTCCAAAACAAGTCAGAAAGTCAAGTTTGAAAGTCAAGAAATATCAGCACCTATAGGAATCGCTAAGCCATTGATCTTGGTCAACAACCCTCAACCCCCGCAGATATATTACCTTCATTTTGTGCTGTGGAACAATAAACATAATACTTATTGCACTTTTAATATCAATTTCTCTGTCAAATTTATGGCAGCTGACTGTGACGTGATTTGTTTCTTATTTTCCACAAGCATAAGTAACCTAATCATGAAAACAGCATTTAAACTCGTATACCCAGCCTTCATCTCCTGATGACACTTTTCCTCCAGCAGCAGCAGCAAATCTGTAGAATACACTATATAGCTAATGAGGATGATAACCTAGCCCAGGTGACATTTACAATGTGTCAATAACACATTAAATAAAAATGTCTGAATGAAACTACTAGGCCTATTAGCATTATTGAAGTGTGGAAACTAACAGCATTAGAAAGTGTCACAGAAAAATTCATTCAAATATAAAATATATTAATCTGAAAATTCTAAAATCATATGCAATATATAACAAATGGGAAAGAATGGGAGCATAAAGAAAACTATTATTAGTATTATCATCATTATTACAACTATTAACAAAACTACTACAACTACTAATTGTCATGACAACTTTTATTTATTTATTTATTTATTAGATAATAATATACATTTTATTGACATGAGATGTGCAGAAGTGAAGTTGCTGTACAATAAATCTGTTTTTCGCACTGCCAGTTGTCCGAGCCGCTGTGATTGACAGCTCGGGTCCTGCCTGCATCGCTGATTGCTACTATCCGGCGTCCGCCATCTTGCCTCTCCCTCCCTGCCTGTCTGAAGCCGAGTGCGGAAGTGGAAACGGCACTGTGCGGGTTCAGGGTTCCGCCTGTGGACGGCTTGCCAGAGCCTTCAGCCGACACAGACTGTTATCCATCAAAATCAAACATTTGTGATTACCAGAAACCCGGCTAGAGATGGCAGGACGGTTACCGGCGTGTGTTGTCGACTGCGGTACAGGGTAAGCTATTCAAACCAGACCGCCATGCAGAGAGCACAGAGGGTTTTGGGTGTCACCGAGTAACGTTAGCTTAGTAACGTTAAGGACTGTCAGTGTCAGCAGCAACTGGGTGTGTGTGTGTACCCAGACAGCTAGTCCGCTAGCAGGGCTAAATATGCTAACGTACAGCCACACATTTTCTGCCCATTCATTGCGAGATAAACTCACTCAGATTAATTCGGCTGGTTCAACTTGCACAGTCGCTTCTAACGTTTGATATTCCGATGTAGCTAGTTAGCTGTATCATTACATAGCTAGCCGTCTGCTTTCATTACCAGAAAATGTTTTCTTCCTGTCGAGAGGATTTCATTGCAAGAACCTATGCTGTGGCAAGATGAGGGTTTCCTTCGTAACTCGTTTCATTCATTTACAGTTAGCAAGGTTGTATTTGTTTATTTTTTGTATTATGGCAGCCCTTTCTTCGTCTTTTTCTATTCCCATAGATTCACAGTAAAGGTAATTTGACTTTAGGCATTGCAATTCATAAATCTTTTTTTGCACAGTACTCTGTATTGGAGCAGGCGCAGAGCGACTTCCTACACAGCCTACACTTCCTCATTCACGCTTTTTAGTCCATATATGGTCGTTTCTCGGCATCCCAGCATGTTTTTTTGATTAAGTTCTCTAATTTCTTTTCTTTATCGGGCGACTGATCCTTTGCCCAACCAATTTGTCACAGCTGTAGTGACATAAAACACATTACTTTGAGAGCAAATGGACATTTAAATTAATCGTCAAAATGATATTCACCAAGATATGACCCCGCTCATTCTGCAGCAGTTTGTATTGATCGCTGTGCATACCTGCCTTTCCTGTTGTGACACCATTTAGGTTTTGACTGCTTGATTACTGTTTTGATGCCTTATACCCCCCCTCCTCTGAGTAGCGGTGAGCTAAACTATGCAAGACATTGTTGTAGATGTCTTTTCATTGTGATTAGATCCATTTTTACGCATGAAGGTAGGGAACATTTGTT
This sequence comes from Neoniphon sammara, assembly GCA_900302535.1. Classification (NCBI taxonomy): domain Eukaryota; kingdom Metazoa; phylum Chordata; class Actinopteri; order Holocentriformes; family Holocentridae; genus Neoniphon; species Neoniphon sammara. The sequence continues at coordinate 40,490 of OMKZ01012668.1, forward strand.
GGTAGTTGTACCCTTTCCTGTGAATGAATCAGTTTTTGCTTTGACAAAGACAATCACTTCCTTCTAATCAATGTTGACATGCTGATTTATCCTAATAGCAGTACTCTGATAGCATGATAGTTATGCTCAGCTCGGTTTTGGGGGCTGAAAGTGGTTTGCATTGCTTGCATGTAGAGACTCGACCTCCTCACATTGCATACCTCTCCACTTACCCCCTCCTCCCTTCAGGTTATTAACTAGTCTAGTGCCTCTGGTCTGCACTGTGGAGGGAGAGCAAGAGTAAGTGCAGCTGAGAATTAGGTTAGTTTATGCTAGCTTCTTTCTGAAGCAGATGGTTTTTACTTTCTGGCCAAGCCCTTAAGTCATAAATCATCACCTCTTCCAATATTAATGATACCAAGAGTTAGTTATTTTGTATCTGCTGAAGCTTAAGCTTTGGGTTAAGGTGGGGTTTAAGTCTGGGATTACACTCATAATCAGTCTTTTCAAGTGAAAATTATGATGAGTTCTGGCTTCTCAGCTTGGCCAGAGAGCACGAACCAGCAGCAGATGTTGTAAAGTGCTGGGAGGGTGGAACAGCTGTGGCCAGCTTGGTCAGAAACAAGACATCTCACACAGCATAGCTAAAGTCTATGAGTCATGCCAGCGATGGCCAAAATGTGACAGCTACACTTCCTCTCTTGCATCAACAATCTTCTGAGTAGCCTGCTATTATTAGAATGGAGTTGACCATGCAACAAAAGAACAGCAGCTACTTCCAGATTTGGAGATACTTTTGGACTAACAGTGAATTTGTGTGTTGACAACAGTGTTGTCCTTCTTTGTGGAAAACTAGCAATATGCTAAATAATGAAGATTTCCTCTGTAGAAAACAGAGTAAAGGGCAGTACATTTTTTTGAAGGTGGACTAGTTTTTTAGTTGTTTGAATGACTAATTTGACTATTGAGTTTCAAGAAAATCAGACTGTACTTTGGAAAGCCCTAAGAGTAAGTTTCTATACTATCTTAATAATGAACTGTGCATTTATGAGGCAGAATGCTTATTGAATTCTCCCTATATAAGCCTAGTTAAGAAAAAGGACAAAGAAAAAGAAAGATCTTTTTGGTCTGTGTGGTCCTTTGTGCTTGTGTTGAACACAGACCTGCAGTCTCAGTCTAGTTTTCAGTTTTTACCCAATGATGTATATTAAATGAATGATTAAACTTTAATATGGGATATTGAAGATGGTTTTCCACAACCGTTTTTTCTGAGAGTAGGCAACTTTGGCATCATCTCAAAAACTGATAACTAGGCTATAGCATGCAGTGCTGCAAAAGTGATGATGTCAGACCAATTCCAAGATATAATTGGCTGGCCTGTGTGCCGCATAATATGCAGCTGGAGGTAAAAAACATAAATGACAACAATCGAAAAAAAAAATCTCAAGCAGAAAACAGTACATCAGGTGTTATGGCTTAAACTGCAATCAAAGAGCTGGGGTGGAGTCATTCACTTTTTTCCCTAAGTAAACAGTTGAAATGTCATAACTCAAGGCTAAAATTATTAATCAGCCTTAGCATGGACCTTAATTATATATTATGGGGCTAAAATATGCCTACATTATAGGCTGCAGGCTTTTTATTACTGTTTTGTGTAAAAGGAGATATGCCACTGAGTCAAGGCAAAAAAGGTGAACTTTGCCATAAGACGAGAGGGTTCCCACTTATGTAGTTACATTTATAAAATTTAAATCAGAGGATAACTGTTTCTACTGATGCATGGTATCATTTTCCAAATCACTGATGAATATCCCAATCAATCACCTACTGTTTTGTTGGGCTGATGGTTCTTTGCAACACTGTGATGTGACTGTGATGTCCACTGTAAGGCATGTGGTGCATCAGGCTTGTCGAGGCAGGTGCTGCTCCAGACAAGCTAGGACTGTTCTGAGGAATGAAGTGCTGTGTTTTGTTGTTTGATGTACCACTGCTGCTCTCTGGCCTGCTGTTACTGTTGGGCCTAGCTGTCATAATGACATTATACCCTGGTATTACTGTTGACTTTGACTAAATGGGCTTTTGAAGGCCGATATGATATTTAAAATCTTCAAAAGCAGCCATTTTTATGCCAAAAAATGCCTAGTATTCAGTGTTTTGTCCAGAATACTTGTCAAGGTGGAAAGGCCTTTGAAACAGCAGTTAGACCAGGGGACACTACACTCTCTATTTATATCCAGGATACTAATGATAGTAATGACAGTCAGGGACAATAAAAACATAGTCACACATACTTATGTGGAAACTAATCAAAAGGCCGCACCAGTGTCACTTTGGTTTAGAACAACCAGTGCAACGTTGATAAAGTATACAGTAAATATGTAATCAAATGTAATGTAATCAATCAGATACAAATCATATCCAAAGGTGGATGACTTTGACTAGCTGATAAAGGATTTCTAATTAAAGGCAAATATTATGCATACCAGTCATCTACCATTAGAGCTGACACTGATATTATTTGTCAACTTAGAACTCTAAAACTACAAAATGTTAATTGTGATATTACTGTGAGTCATATTGCAAGTCCTGCAGAAACTGTAAAAAGTGACAAAGGAAAAAACACCACAGCATGATAGTTATCCAGATTGTGTGTGGTCTTAACAGGCAACAACAGAAGACCACAGACACCATTTTTAAATATGTGACATTACAAAAGTCATTGATAGAACAGTGACAGTGTCTCCAATTAGACAACTGTCCAAAGTTTCTGCTTATATTCCTCAAATGAACTCACTGTTATAGCTGAAATTCTGAGAGTTCAGATATTCCTAGATCATTTCCTTTAAAGACTGCTGATGTGGCCCTTTATGTTTTTTTTTTTTTTATAAATTCAAAGTCAAAGGAGCCACTATTATGACCAGGATGTAGCCTAGCCCATTATGCCCACAGTGTTTTGGCAGTCCTAAGCAGTGTCCTCTATCAGTCCCCTGGGCCCTGTGTGCAGGAAGCATGGGAGTCCTGTCTGAGCCAAGTCTTACATCTGGTTAGCATGTGCCCAGCAAACTCCACTTTACAATGGAGGAACATGGAGAAAGCTGTAAAATCTCAAGTCTTTGATGCAAGTTCTAAAGGTATGCACCCAGTGTCTGTTGGCTAAACTGAATGAATAGGCTCAGTGTCACCTAGTCAAATATTTTAGTGAGTACGGGTGTGCAGAAAGACTAGACTTGATTTTGATTTGTGTCAATCAAGTATTGTTTTTGTGTTTGCAAGCACAGTCCTAGTTCTTTTCTTTTTCTTTTTTTTCCCTTTTTTTTGCACTGGTGTTTTTTTTTTATATATGCACGTTCATATGTGAGTTGTACACCACAAAGAATTTTCATGTGACTGAAAACTGACGAAAGTGAAAGAGCCAGGGCTGAGGTCAAAGCTCATCTATATTAAGACCGCTGAGTTTATACAGAAATTTTTTTTTCTTCCTTCTTTTTTGAGAAATATGAATAGTCCTCAGTTTCCCGTTGTGACATCAATGGCTCTTTGAATAGCCTCCCATTAGCAAACGGCAGAGCTGCTGCTGCTTTTGGCACCCGACCAGTCCACTGAAAGACAGTGATGGTATTGATCAAAACGATAGCTTAGGACACAGTGGCCAAATATATTCTTTACTGAAGTAAACTTTCATGCATACAAATAATGTGCCAATAAAGCAGCTGATGCTTGGATTTGTCTGGCAAACCAGGACATGGATTGAAATGTGATGCTTCTCTCTTGCAGTTACACTAAACTGGGGTATGCAGGAAACACAGAGCCACAGTTCATCGTTCCATCATGTGAGTATTTAACTGTGCATTGAATTCTCCCCACATCAGCCAAGCAGACTAATGACATGAGCAATGACCATGATGCATTTATATGACAAGAGGAAAATATTTTCTTACTTTTTTCCACATCTCATTTAAAATGTGCTTCTTGTCATGTCATTATAAAAAATAGTTGCTGCCTGGCAAAGTCATCAGGTCTAAATTACAGGATAAATTGGACATTACCAGGATATTAACAGGGTAAAGTGCTGCAGCATTGTTTAAAGAGGAAGATGTCTCAAATTTCAGTGAGTGATTGAATAGGAAGGCAGGATAAAACATTAGCTTGGAGCCACTAGAATAACATTAATGCTAGAGCAGATCACTTGAGAAGCTTGATACAACCAGGCAATGCGATAAATAGCCATCTTGATTCAGAGCCATTAGGGTCTATTGCATTTACAGTTAAACAATTCATGTCATTTAAAAAACTTTTTGTAAATCTTGTGATTTATTTACAAAAAATGACAAGACATTTTTAAAAGGTCTAGAGTTAAGCTCTCTGTTGAACATGTTGTTCTAATTTTCTTGTCAGGTATTGCCATCAAAGAGTCAGCCAAGGTTGGGGACCAGGCCCAGCGGAGGATGATGAAGGGGGTGGATGACTTGGATTTCTTCATCGGAGATGAGGCAATAGACAAGCCCACATACGCTACTAAGGTGCCAGACCCGACTGATTAATTTCCTTTTGGAAGAACTACTGGCAAAGCAGTAACTGTGCTCTGTAATGTTGGTCTGCATCTATAAAATGTCCCAGAAGTAAATCCAGGCTCAGACAACATATTTTGATTTAATTGGAGTGCTGAAATTGCTACAGTGCATGTAATATATTTAGGAATTTGACTGCTATCCCTGACGAGCTTTTTACACGTTTCACCATAGACGGCAGTCTGTAGGGACAAGAGCAGGAATAAGTAGGGTCCTAGTACTTTACCAAAGAGGACATTAACAGGGTGGACACAGTGTGGGAATCAAACTTTAGACCTTCCAGTTTCTAACCACCAGGCCTGCCTGCCTGCCTGCCTGCCTTATGATGTAAAGTATGTCTTTGAAAATATTTAAAACCTTTTCATTGTGAATAAAATGTCGAAAGATGAACAATGACAACTCATATTTCTCAGACAGGGATCTCTTATTGGACATTGATTGGCTTCAAAATTCTCCACCAGTGCCTCAGAGGCTTGAACTGACTGGCCTTCCTAACAGACTCTTGTGCTTAGCATTTATTTTTAATTTGCGTGGAGCACCAGGTTGGCAGGAGTTACTACATGGACATTCAGTGTATGGGGGAGTAGAAAATTTAAACTAAGTTTACACAGGAAACTATCTGACTTTGGTGTATTTTTTGTGATTGATATAGTCTGATTTAAAATGATGCAATTAATCACTCTCATCTTGATCTCCATTTGTATTAATACAAATATATTTTTATCACTATTTGACACTGGTACTGCTATGTAACCTAGCAGAGCAAAAAAGGCAGCAGTGTGTGCATAGTTGTTTGAATTTTCTTGTTCCTACATGCCAATTTTAAGACTTTAAACCAGAGGTTTGCACTGTACACCATATTTCTGGATGTGTGTGTATGTGCATTTCGTAGTGGGGAAGGAGCTTTGATCCAGAAAATTTCAGTGTTCCCAACCTTTCATTCTCCAAAACACGAATAAATAAGCTTTGGAGAAGCATTTTCAAAACATTTTACTGTTCCAAACATTTCACTCTTTTGAACTCCCTCCTTTCCCAAGGGGGTGCGGGTGATGTGGTTCTACTCCACCCACTGCGTCCGGCATAACAAATGCATGACATCATGTGGCGCTCTCATGCTGTGCATTTTAGTGATAGTTGCTGCAGTGCATTACCTGCATGCAGAGAGGAATCCATCCTGTGCTGCCGGACCCTTTGTCATGTCATCATTTATTTAAGTACCACGATGCTAGCAAAACAAAACCAGAAACCTACTTGACAACTCCCAATAAGGGCTGCTGCTCATATATGGGGGCTGTAGTCATGTAAAGATTGCTGCTGCAGGTCAGGTATTCAGTTTCAGTGGTGTAGAAGTGAAGTTGACAGCGATTTTGCCAAAAGCATGCTCTTCTCTAGCGTTATTCTCTAGTTTGAGACAGATATATTTTCCCCATTGTTTTATCATCTCTGTCACCATTGTGATCTCCAAAACAATTGTTCTGTAGTCTTTTGCCCTCCCTGTCTTCACAAAGTAGATTTTGTACATTCACTTTTTGTTGAAGCAGTCAAAACTGACATTGTACAAATAGCCTGTTCTCATAGTGAGAGCAAGTATTCCATCATAACTCCCAAATGTCCAGGCACCCGAGCCTGGTGGATACATTGCCAAAGAAGTTGATTTTTGAGTGGGATGAGGTTCAGTTCTCACTAAAGCCATTTTAAGCATACAGAAAACCAGTTTTGAATCCAGAAACTCGCTGAAAAATAAAGGCACATTTAGAAAACATTTCAATGCCTCATGCAAGGAAAACACATAGCTTATATTTCATGCTATCATTTCGGTAGTCATACAATCCAGTAGGCAGTGGAAGAATCTGAACATGATTGAGGACAAATGTACCTCACTGTTTCTTCAGAAATGTTGCAAACACTTTCTTAAAATAGCATCTACATTTTACAGCACACCTGCTCTGTTTGCATTACTCTATTTGCATTTCCTCTTTTACCCTGATTTATCATGCATTGTTCTAACTGGCTGTCCTTTTGACCCCCTGTGCCAACAGTGGCCAATCCGTCATGGTATTGTGGAGGACTGGGACCTTATGGAGCGCTTCATGGAGCAGGTCATATTCAAGTATCTGAGGGCAGAGCCTGAGGACCACTACTTCCTCCTGGTGAGAGTCCTGAGCCCTGTTTCATATCCCATTTAACATGCCCTCATTCACTTCCCCTCAGTGCAGTGGGCCTAATAATTAATAATAAAAACAACAAAAAATACAAAGAATAGTGAGTGATAAGTTTCATAAACAAGTCTAAACCCTCAACATATTTTTGAATATCACTCTGCCATGGTCATTTTGTGCACAGGAAATGACAGACGATCACAATGTATCCTAGGAAAGACACACTTCTCAAAGTCTACATTGTTGTTGACACGCTCCATCAGCCCTTGAAGGGTTGATCTCAGAAAGTTCACTTGAGTTATCACAGTAATGGAATGGCTCTTAAGATGGCAGTGGGCATTCCCCTGAGGGGAGGTGCCATGGGGAAGTGGACGAGGGCAGGCTAAAATGACTAATGAAACACAGGCCAGGAGAGAGCACCCTGTCGACTTCTCAAAGCTACTTCCTGGTCCTTAATGGATATTCTCAGTTGCCTGCTTTTTCCGCATGCCCTGAGGCCCTGTGCAAATAAACTGTGGCTTACCTGCCAAGGGTTAGTGACCTTAAAAAAATGTACCTTTTATTTCCAGCCAAAATAATTGGTATGCATGTTTTTTAGAAATATGTCACCTTACTTGTTCATTGTTACTTTGTGCGTATAATCAGGTACTGTGAGAAGAATTGATACAAAGATACAAATTAATCTCAAACTTGCTTACCTACTTTCAAAATGGATCTTTTTTAACTTCTGTTTGGTTTTCTTTTTGGTGGTCTCACACCTGCTATGTGATACCAGATTGGAATAACTAACATTAACGTTGGTAGGCTAACATCCAGGCATTTATAGTACCATTACACATGGCAGTACTTTTATGTGAGAAGCAAAAACCCTTTATTCTTGTTTTTAAGCAGACCTAACATTTAAGTCTTAAGTTAAAGATTAACGGCTGTGTGTGTCTGTGTGAATGCGCGCTGTGTTCTCCCTTTACAGACAGAGCCTCCTCTGAACACACCAGAAAACCGAGAGTACACAGCTGAGATCATGTTTGAATCCTTCAATGTGCCCGGACTGTACATCGCAGTGCAGGTACAGCTTCACAAGCTCAGATGTCTTTTGTGTGCCTGAGAGATGTTGTATAACCCCGAAAGACACATTCCTCCTCCCACCTGATGATACTATCCTATGCTACACTCTTATAGGCCAATTTTAAATTTCTCATCTAAGAATTTTTGGCCAGGTTTGTGGAATGTGTTGCTGAATAACTGTTTGTGTATGAACAGGCAGTACGCACATTGGCCAGCGTGACATTGCTGAGTGTGTGTGTGTGTGTGTGTGTGTGTGTGTGTGTCCTCTTCTCAGGCTGTGCTGGCTCTGGCAGCCTCCTGGACGTCCAGACAGGTTGGAGAGAGGACACTGACAGGCACTGTCATCGACAGCGGCGACGGTGTCACTCATGTCATCCCTGTGGTGAGTTTACTGACTGATAGGCTCACACTAGCCAACACACACAGCTCATTCAGTTACTCAATCTCTCTTACACGCATGCACAATTCCTGGAATTTGTAGAAAGCGTGTCCATTTAAAAATGTTTTTATTTATTTATTTATTTTTAATTGATTTATTTTAATGCATTGTGCCAAATTTTAGAAAGGCAGGGCTCTCTTGGATATTCAGAGGTTTAGGCTAGAGAGGTGATTGGCCAATCACTGTTTCATCTGCCCAATCACATTATAGGCACACATTAGTTATTTATCTTCATTGACTGTAAATGAGGAAGGGCTTTTGGTCCAATTAGAATTCTTTAAATGGTCTTTCCTTTTTTTTTTAAATTTTTTAAATTGTATTTCATTTTCAGTAATTGGTTATTACATTCACTTTCTATTTTAAATAAAAATTGACATCTAACATCTATTAATTTCTGACAATGCAATACGAATTTAATGAATTAGATGGAAGGCATGGACTGTGCTGCTTCAGTGGGCTGCAGGCAGGCAAGAGGTGAATAACCGCCTGAGTCAGCAAGCACACGCAAACACATAATAGCTATGTGTTGATAAAATAACTTTGATTTATTTCCTCATGGTTACGGGCAGCCATAAGAGCAGTCTGTTAAACATCATGCTATACAGAGGTTTTATTGTTTATATGTGCTGTGCATTTTTATCTGATGTGCTAGTCCGAAGTCTGGGCAAAAATCAGATCAATCAGATTGATGGCCTGCCAATAACACTGTCACAGAACTGGTAATCAGAATGGGCCCCAAAAGCATGTCTACATCTTTCTGTCTTACATTTGACTGTTTCATGCTCCTTAAAACTTGTATCTGCCATTTTTTAATTCAGTATCCTTCTGGCATTTGTTATTGTTTGCTTGTCTTCAAGGCATTTTGAAAAGTGATTTTCATGTTTGTTTGTTTTTTAATTATTATTATTATTGTTATTATTTTCCACCTGTCTACTTCCTCAGTATTAGTGTAATGTAGACTTCAAAAGTAGGCCATGATATTTGAGAGGTTGGAAGGAATTAGTCAGTTAGGAAATGTGCTTGCAGAATACATTTTGTGGTTGGGTGACTGAGTCAGCTCGTGGCCGCATCTGAACATACGCGAAACGAGCCAAACCCAATACTGTGGGAATATGGAAAAGACCTTGCAGTGTTTAGATCCCAGAAAAACAATCAAACTAGTGACATAAACAGTGAAAACTCTCCAGCCACTACTTCTCATTTTGCATTTGTACACACCTGTGCACATGTACTGTTGCCGTCCTGTCATATTTTGTGTGCTGACTTCCCTTCTCACTTTGTTTCTCTCTTGCTTTGTGTTTCTTTCTCTTTCTGTCTTCTATACCTCGGTCTGTCTCTCTCTATTTTCTTCTTTTTCGGTTTCACCCTCTCTCTCTCTCTGTCGCTCTTGTTTTCTCTCAGGCTGAGGGCTATGTCATCGGCAGCTGTATAAAGCACATTCCCATCGCAGGACGCGACATCACCTACTTCACCCAGCAGCTCCTGAGGGAGCGGGAGGTTGGCATCCCGCCAGAGCAGTCACTGGAGACGGCCAAGGCAGTCAAGGTTGGTCACTCAGATACATTTCCCATCAGACACCTCTTCTGCTGAGGAGGCTAAGGTTGTCCCCTGATGCCAACTGTAGTTACATTTGTCATTCCCCATATCATCACTTGTTTGCATGTCAGGTCAGATGATTAAGCCATTCTGTTTCATTTGAAGCATCAAAATCCAAATCATGCTTGTTAATAAACTTCTTTGGTTGATATATTGGAACAAACTACCTCATTTCAAATTATACACATGCATACTTAGGTGGATGGAATATGCAATGCATGCTGCAACAGTAACTGTAATTACTGTTACCTTTCTTTCCTTTCTTCTGTCTTTCCTTCATCCTTCCTTCCCTTTTCCCTTTGTCCTTCCCTTCTTTCCCTACATCTCTTATTCTTTCTTTTATTATATTTTTTTCCACCCTTCGTCTTTTCTTTCCCTCCCTCTTTTCCACCCGATTGTGTCAGTGTAAGGGCATGCTGATCTCTTGCATTTGTGCAAGAGCAGCCTCACCCTTTGGCTGTCTCAGATGAGTTCTTATTGGTGGATGAAATATGATGGAAATTTAGAGTGGAAAAAAGTAACATTTACAAAGAGGAAAGCAAAGACAAGGTAGTTGTTAACAGTTCTGTGAGTTTCCAATCTGTCTGTGCACCAATGTAATGTAAACAAATTCTGGAACAATTACTCGTCAGTTAAAACAAGGCTGTTGTGAGCCTGCTATTGGGGTGGATGCACTGCAAATGGGTAAGTGCATAAAAAAACAACTGTAGTCATTTTCCTTCAGTCTCTCACACTGACAGTGATGTCTTTGGTTTGAAAGATTTAAAAATGTTCTTCATGTGGACACAAGGTGGCACTATTGGTCTGTCAGTTAAATGCAGCTGGTGTCTTGCAGAATTCTTGTCTCTCCAGTTGTTTTGTTTTGTTGTGCCTCTGACAGGTGACATTGTCCCCAATTCCTGCATCAAACCATACCATAGCAAATGGATTTCAAAATTGCAAAATGCATAGGTGCCACTGGGGAAGTTTTTCAAAGAATGAGTTTATTGTAGGTTGTGTCAGTATGCATTTGTACAAACAGAACAACCACCGACTCAAAAATAAGGATGTGATTCACATTTTTTTTAAGTAAATCTTTTGTTTTTCTAAAGCTACAACACCAAAAGTACTCGAGGCTTAATTTTCCATAGTTTCCAGCACCACAAACTGACAAGACTTTTGTGTTAATGATGTTGTCATTAGGCCTCCCCTTCCTCCCTTTTTCAGCTACCACAATTAATTGTAATTCTCCTTGTTTCTCCACATTTCTTCCATGCTTATTAAACAGCTTGTTAATCCAAGTCTGTGGTGTTTTTGATGTCGAGGGCCATTCTTCATTACCCCGGGACACAAACACAAGAAATAAAGTGAATCCAAATAATTTGCATTTGTCATCGAGGGGATATGCATTGTGGAGTATTGCAAAACGTGTTGGGAAATGTTAATTACACTTCTGCCTGGCTTGCAGTGTGGACACACAAAGCAAATCAATAGCATCTCCTCTAAATGTATTTCTTTGAAATGTGTTCTTTCAAAAGTTGTGCACATACATAAGAATAAAGCCAAGGGGAGGATGGGAAAACAAAAAAAAAGTTTGCTAACTTGTTCCCTAATAGCATAAGAGCTAGCTACCTCAGCTAACTCTGTTCTAAGGTAATTATTATTGATATGTTTTTCCAGCCAGATTGCTGTGCTAAAACTGATGGCTGTATATTTGTTCTTTTGCTCTCTCCATCAGGAGCGGTTCAGCTATGTGTGTCCGGACCTAGTCAAAGAATTCAACAAGTATGACACGGACGGCTCCAAGTGGATCAAGCAGTACACCGGCATCAATGCCATCAGCAAGAAGGAGTTCACCATTGATGTTGGTTACGAGCGCTTCCTGGGACCTGAGATCTTCTTCCACCCAGAGGTTGGTTAACATAATGCAGACTGAGGCTGATAACATTCTTGGCCTGTGTTGTCTGTGTACATGGCCACTATTTCAATAAATGTAGTCTCTGACGTCAGTGACAGTTCCTTGATATTTTATAGAGTAGCACAGATCATTAAGGAATATTTCAGTATGGATTAATTACGACTGATGCTTGATAAATCTGGCACGTGTACAGCATAGAATGACACTTTTCCCTGCTTACTTGCCCTACCAGTTCGCCAACCCTGACTTCACCCAGCCCATCTCTGAGGTTGTGGATGAGGTCATTCAGAATTGCCCTATTGATGTCAGACGTCCTCTCTATAAGGTAAGCTGACATTCACCATTCTCTTCTTACCTCTTTATGAAGCACTCAGTCTCTGTACGGATTTAAAATATTGAATAAAGCAAGTTTGAAAATTGAAAGGATTTCCCATTTAACAGGATGTGATTTGACCGTACCTTGAATTACATGGCTTTGTTGATTACACAGTTCTGATTTGCCAATGATTGCCTTCAAGGTTTATTACTGACGACCAGGCAGCTGTTTATAACAGACTGCTGATTCATATCACTCTACAGTCAAGTCACCCAGTTAAGTGTTGTGATTTCTCATCACATTAACTTCTTGGTAACTGCTGGCACTCCCACTGCCCTGTGTTTTGATGGAAGCTGGTATCAACTCCTTTAGCTTGGAGTAAAATAATCACAAACCAATATTTTGTGAGGGCTTCATTAGCTAACAGAGAGGAAACAACATCTCAGCCTTATATCCAGCAAAAAGCGCCATAAATAAACCATTAATGTGGAAGCATTTTAGATACCTAAAAATGTCCGGAGATTGTTTAAAAATACTGGTATGTGTAATTTGCAAAACCTGCTGACAAAAAGTGGCTGCCAGTGGGTCAAATAAGTCCAATTTGCTGCAGTATCTTCCATATCGCCATCCATCCTTAAATGACCAAGTCAAGGTAATTAAACAAACTGGAAATGTCTTTACCTTGATGGCAACTTACTTATTGAAATGTAAAGTTGGTAAGGGATTAAATATAAAATTCTCACTTGCTGTCAGTGAGTAGTCAGAAGTTGCTAGGTGTGATCTTTTACTTCCCCCTGGCTCATTTCCATCTGTATTGATGAAATGATTTCCGAGTATAGGCTCCATTTCAAAATCTATTATTCTGTTCTCAGAAGGCAGTTACTGTATTACTTCTGCTTCAAACTCCAGCTGTTGTGAATTACACAATCATATTTTTTCTAACTTTTTCTCCATCAATTACTTTTTTCCATAATTTTTCAAACATATTTGAATGTTTTCAATATAGAGTACACGCTTAGCTTATTGCTGCATCAACAGAAATACAAAAAAAAGAAGAAATCCAGTCAAACCTTAAGACAGCCATTTGATTTTTCCCTGTCCTTAAGACTTGCAAAATGCGTAACATTCATAAAAGCCTCACAGCATGATTTTTCCTCACTCTGTAATTGTACCATCAAAATGTCAAACCATTGCAGCCCTTGTTGGGGCTTTGCGTCAGGGTCTTGATTCACCCTGCTGGAGGCACATTATGTGATATGAACCAGCTTGCTGTGCGTTACCTCTGACTGAGTGCTCATGGAAGCATCTAATCCAATCTAATAATATGGAAGGGGCTTGGTGAGGGTGGGTATGTCATCAAGTGAGCATTTCCCATCATAGATGCTTCTTTGAGTTGTGCTCACCATACTTCCATCAGGTATATTACACTGTATACTATGCTCATGGGGTTAGTGGATGTGTCCAGCTGGTGGCCGGTTGCCAGTCACTGGTCCTAAATGCTTCCCGTCCTCCAGCTTTGTGACCTCCTTTGGCTTCTCTTCCACAGAACATTGTTCTGTCAGGAGGCTCCACCATGTTCAGGGACTTTGGGCGCCGTCTGCAGAGAGACCTGAAGAGGACGGTGGACGCCCGGCTGAAAATGAGCGAGGAGCTGAGTGGGGGCAAGCTGAAGGTGAGCGTATAGACCTGAAGCAGAATAACGGTGTGAAACTATGAAAAAAATGTTTTGTGTTTATGTCCTGTTTCTGTCTTGTTGATACAGAAGAGGTAATTGATGGCAAAATTTCAGTTTGATATCAAATATAAACCCGAACCATGTTGTATCACCTTTAAAGGTGCAATGTGTAACTTTTTGCTTTGAGGCAGGAAGTGAATGGCTAGTCCCGCCCTCCTTCCCCTCACTTGGTTAACTACCTGCCCCAACACAAGCATCAGGTCCAATGGTTCCCAATCCTGGTCCTCAGGACCCCAGGTACTGCTGGTTTTCCATCCTACTAGCTGGTTAATTGCACACAGCTGGTATTCAAGGTGTAATTCAGTCCCTGATGCTTGGCTTAAATGAACCAGCCAGGCTGTGGGTCCCGAGGACCGGGATTGAGAACTACTGACTCTAGTCTGAGGCTGAGGTAACTGTTATCTGTAAAGCCACCACAAGCAGACGGTGAGCTCAGCCAGTCTGCGGAAGATGTAGCTTTACTGTTCTTTTGTTTCTTATTGCTTTCTACCATTGTTGTTGCTATAATGCCTGCTAGCTTCACCTTGATAGCCATAACACAGTTATACACAGAATCAGAGAAATAGAAATATTCTTCTATCTGTCTATCTTTCTGTCTATCTGTCTGTCTGTCTGTCTATCTATCTATCTATCTATCTATCTATCTATCTATCTATCTATCTATCTATCTATCTATCTAAAAAACGGGATTTCTAATGTATCTTATATGTGTCCCATATAAATTGTCAAAAAATGTATATATCAACATTAAAACAAAAGTTTTATTGTTTGCTTTTGCATCAGTGAAACAGCCCTGCCAACTGATACAAGCACTAACTATAAATGAGTGTATGAAAGATCAGTTTGTATCTTTTAATTTAGAGTATTTACTCTTTACAGGCATTACAGTTAAAACAGTATGTAGCTATCTTAACCACTAGCCTAATAGCAAGTAATTTTGCCCTTGTAGGGCAGAATACATATTTTACAATTTCTGATAAACACATTTTTAGAAATTCATCCTCTGTGGAGACATCTGTGGCATTATGTTACCATACTACTTGTTTAATCATTGCTAATAAAATGCTGAAGATGTCTCCAGCTATGATGAACTGTGATGGTTTTTAATGTAGGTATGTTGCACCTACTCAGACTTAAGGAGTCTCTGCATAATGTTGTGTTGTGTACACACATTTTATAATGTACTAAGAATCTATATGTTGACATTATTTGTGAAACATGGAAACTAAAGTTCAAATATGGTGTAACTGGTCCCTAAACTTTCTCATTGTTCTGCCTCCTCAGCCCAAACCAATCGATGTCCAAGTAATCACTCATCATATGCAGAGATATGCTGTTTGGTTCGGTGGATCAATGTTAGCATCAACTGTAAGTATCTCCAACATGCACCTGTATCATAATTTACAACAGTATCATATTTACAGAGGAAGCTTAAATAGAAAGCACAATCTGCACCACTGAGTGCCTTGTGTTACATGAGAGGACATTTCACTAAATCCTTGCTTTTGTAAATGTCAGAACAATCAAGTGAGTTATTTTAGTCCCAATGAATGTAATTTGAGGTTGTAACATTAATTTAACTTAATTTTTTTGTTTTTTTGGAAGAGACCCATGACTTTAATATTTGGCCGCATGAATATGGTAATTCTACAAAGTGTCTGTAATCAAAAGTTTTTCTGAATTCTCAAATTGATCTGAAAATTTCAGAATTGGTTTTTGGACAGAGTTGGTTTTTGATATACAGGAATGCTATTAT
>OMKZ01012668.1:56019-66238 GCA_900302535.1 Neoniphon sammara
TATATCTTACTAATGTTTCTGAATTTAAGGTTAAAATCCAGTATATTTACATTTCACCAAGTGATTGAACATTGTACTTAAGTCTACTAAAGAGGTTAAAATCTGTCCGTAAAGGGTCTTAAAACACATAGGAAGTAATGCTTTATTATATTTCTGGCAGCAGTGACAGTGGTTTGTCTGGAATAAATAGAACTGGGTAGTTAGCAGTCACAACCACAATGGCTTGGACAGAGAAAGAATAGAGAAACTTCAACAGAAAATCCAAGCAAAACGACACAGTACTGGACACTTTGATTGACAGGTGATCTCTGAAAGTGCTCTGGAAGTGCAGTGCAGGAACACAGCAATGAGCACTTAGCACCAAAGACAGAGAACAAATGAAATAAAAAAATTAAAGGGCAGTTGGTAGTCGTGTTAAGGGAAAAAAGTGTTGCTCTCTTACATGGGCCCCATTTGGAATGGAATTGACAAATGTAACCTGTTAGGAGTAAGGGACCATCAAAAAGTGAAGCCTAGGAAAGCAATTTAACAGATGTGGTTGGTTCTGTTTGTCATTGTAGAGTGAAAACCTTGAATCTCCAAAATGTCAACTTTTTAGGAAGACATCCTTGTTTTTTGCTCGACCACCATGCATTTTTGAAGATATCTAACTGGTTGTGAAAAGGTGTCATTAACTCAAGAGTTCTAGAATTTGGTCAACCTTTTGAGTACCCTTCAATTTAAAGTAAAACATCTTCAAAATGGGAGTTATAAACTTTGATGTTGTTCTATCCTATCATTTTTTTTAAATACACACCTTTATGCTCCACCTCTTTTCCCACAGCCTGAGTTCTACCAGGTTTGCCACACCAAAAAGGACTACGAAGAGATTGGGCCAAGCATCTGTCGCCACAACCCTGTGTTTGGAGTCATGTCTTAACTCTGGACCTCCATCGTCTAACAATTCGGGGCGGACCGGGCGGGGCAGGGAGGGCTGGGTTAGGTTGTGTAAAGGACAGGCTTGGGAGGTCAGGGATGGTGGTGTGTTTGTGCTTTTTGATTGCTCGTTCAACTATGGATGTAAGGAACGAGAAGGCGATCCAGAATATAAAAAGGAAAAAAACAAAACAAAACAAAAGAGACCAGACCAAACACAGACCGGCTGGAGAATTTATTGTGAATGTTCCTTTTTTTTGTTTTCTTTTTTGTTTTGCTTTCCAAAATGAGGGATAAATGGTTTGTAAACCAAAACAATTTTAAGAACATTTCCGGATCTGTTGAGCAGCGTGCAGAGAGCTAAAAGGTGATGCTAATGATGGTAATGATGGTGATGATGATGATGATGATGATGATGATGATGATGATGATGATGATGATTATAAAGATGATGTTGGTGGAGGCTTAGAATAATGACTATAACATAATACCATGACATCAGAACATACTATTTATGTTTATAGAACATGAGTCCAGGCAATATCCGATGACTCTTGAGATCATGTGATCATTGAAAAGTTTAGAACATATTATTGTCTCCTTTTTTTTCTTTTTCTTTCTTCTGCTTCAAATGCACTTCTCTGTGTATCACAGCAAGAGCTTGTTTATATTTCATACAAAAGTTTTTTATATGTAAAACTTGGGAAATCAGGGGTAAAAAAATGAATTAATGCATACCAGTATCAGCAAGTGACTGTTTTAACCCACAATGCAGCTTTGATACGCAGTATTTTCTTAAGTTTGAAAAGATGTTTCTCCTATTATTCCCCACGTGTCATTGCTGTCCGCCCTTTAATTCTTCATACATTAATTCACATCTACTTTCACTTTGGACCATGTCAGATTTCCACCTTTATGATGCAGTGAAAGAAAAGAGAGAGAACATACTGAGGTTATAAAGATGAAATTGAAAAAGAACGACTGTCAGACCAGTATTGTTAGACTAGAACTTTTTTTTATTATTAAATACCAAATTATTAAAAGGATGGGATTTGTGTATTTAATGCCTTGCAACATTCCAATAAAGGCTCAAATTTGTTTCTACGTACTGGAGTCCTGTTGCTCACCCTTCATTTCTGCTTAATTGTCATCCTAATGCTGTATATATTGTTGTTGACACCATGTGACACCATTCTAACAGTTGTTAATTTCCATACTGTATAGCACTGGCCTATTAGAGGCCCATCTACCTGTAGGTTGTTTCAATAGATAGAGCTTAAAATGGTTTAGTAGGCAATTCTTATATCAATTAGGCAAAAATGGCAGGTTGTTATGATGATTGCTGGTTTTTAAGTAGTAGTAGACACCAGGAAACATAAGTAAGAGTAATACAGTATCCACACTGTATGACAAGATGACTAATAAATTAAACTGAAGGGCAGCAATTTAAATAAAGCTATCGGCTCAGAATTGAAGAGGATATAAAGCCTCCAACAGAAGAGTTTCACCAGGTTTAATCAGTACACAAATGTGTGTACATAAATGCTCAAATCTAGGATGAGGTTTAATGAGTTTAAATAGACCTTTTTCACAGCAGCCATTTTGACAGGAAATAGGTAAACACAGGTGTTACTAATCACAATGTTCTGTTCTATTTAGGTAAAGTACCTTAATTAATGTGCCATTTCCTGTCAAAATGGCAGCTGTGAAAAGGTCTATACTAAATATTTAGTGAGCTAAAGCTGAATTGTCCATGTTATTTAGATGGACTATCAGCAATATAAATAGTGAAGAAATGGATGAGTGTGTGTGTGTGTGTGTTGTTGTTGTTCAACAGTCCTAAACCCCTTTCACAAATGGAGCTTCACAAAGAAATCTTTTTCTGTGTCGGGGTCATGTGTGAACGGGAGCCGAAGTCAATATGCCGTAAAAGTCGATTCGCTAATTCCCCCCACCCCCCTGGAGACCCCCTGCACGTGTGAAAGGGGCTTAGCTGTGTGGGTGTGTGTCCTAGCAAGTGAAGGCATCTTTACTGCCCTACAGAGACGACAGCAGCTGTGGTTTAAGCCCCCAGCATTAAATACAGGCAAAAATTACACCTGTCAGCTATTAAATGATAAAGCCACCTCTGCTCTGACAGTGTGTTTGCCGAAGGTCAACTTTGAAGTCTTGTTTCTCAGTTGCACAGTTCCTGCTCTCTTGCTTCTCAAGGCAGCTTTGTGACTGCAAAAGTTAGCATTTATAATGGCAATGAGCATTGCACTAGAGCTCTGAATGAACAAGAGAACTGCCTTCCGTGGGGATAGCGTACTAAATGGTTTCCAGTAGCTTAATGTGTGCCTCTAATGTTTTGTTTACTTCATGCCTTATTAACAATTTAGATAGGAATACCCAAGACCCCCCTATGACACAGTGACTACAATTCTGCAGCATATGTGAAAACATTCAGTCCTAATCTGAGAGTCTTTTCTGTACAATATGATTGAACAATGAACACTTTTTACTGGCCAAATCTATTCTGCACGAGTAGCCATCACCCCCAGATCATCAAGTGCACTCTCTGGACCGTAGCAGGACATAGCAGCCCTGCCCGCATCACATCTTGGTCTGTCATCCTGATGAAGGCCGTTTTCCCTCAGGTTCCCCCTGCATCCTTGATCACGCTCGTTCTCTCCACTGGGCAGGAGGGTCCTCCCCCTCACGTTACAGAGGACTGGAAGCAGGCTGAGTGCCGGCGAGGAGGAGCTGCTCTCCGGAGCCACCAGCACAGCTGTCTCTCCACAGGAGATAGCAAGGGCTCTTCAGATGGTGATGATGACGGAACGACGTGTTGGAGAACTGCTCCCCAAGGAGCCCTCTGAGGAATCTGACCCTGGTCGCCTCCTATTCTGTCAGAGCTGGAGCTCAGAGAGATGGAGCTGATGGAGGAGAAAGTGCAGGGGCTTTTTTTTCACAGCTTGAACTATGCCATGTATCCTGCATTTCTTTACATTTATACGCAGGGGCTTTTTCACAGCTTGAACTATGCCATGTATCCTGCATTTCTTTACATCTATATGCAGAAGCCCTAATGTGCTTGACACCAAAATAAATTGCTGTCCGAATAAATGAGTCAGCCAGCCACACACGGAAAACCAGACACTGGATTTGTGAATTTTTATGACACGTAATTTTTCTAACCTGATGGCTGACAAGTAGTTGTACTGTTTTAGCACTACTCTTTGTATTTAAAGTTTTGCCTGATCATTACAGCTGTTCCAAAGGCTCCTGAAAGCCAGCAAGCCAGCCAGACAGCTTGTTCTTGTCAGCAGTGGCTAAGCAGATGGTGCATGGATACTTTAAGTTGCAGCTCCATCATTTATGTAATATGGTATAAGTGAACAGCACTCAATATATTCGACGTTATAAGTTAGGTCCACAGAAACTACTAATACTAAGGAGGAAGACTGGTGATTTTTTCTCTAGGTGTTAAGTAAATGATGGGTATGAACAAAACCACCTGTGTTTAAATGGTACTTATGCCACTACATTGCAGAAAAGGGATCTGTAACCCGAAGCAAGCTATCAATTCAGACAATTTTTACACAATATCACTGCAAGGTAGCATATTATATTGCCACAAAGACTGAACAGGCCTTGTGAACTATTGGCCCAGCGAGTTGTGTATTTGTATCCAACAGATGGAATGTCATTTCAGTGCTCTAGGAGACAACAGAGTCCTAAAAATAATTTTGACATGAAAAATGTCAGGTGCAGAGTCCTCAAGAGATGTGGGTGAGGTAGTTGGGGGTGGTAAGGCCAGCAAAGTGGTCTGCAATAAATGGAAAATATAAAGAAGAGAAAAACCTCTAAATATCTTAGAAAAAGACGGTAAAATGTCCCTGCAAAATATCATTTTATAGCTTTGCCAGTGCGAACTATTGTAAAACTGCTGCAGGCAGTGAAGGTTTCGGTGGCTTCTTCACTGTCTGTAATGCATGGAAATTTAAAATGTAAAGTTGTCCCTCAGAGATGGAGGCTGGCAGGGTGGCCAGCAAAATGTTCCAGGACTAAAAACATAAAAACTGAGGAGAAGGGGGGAAATTTATCATATGGTGTTGCAATATTCAACAGCGAGCACTGTCAAATCGCTACATGGTATCACTGCAAAGTACCCCAAAACGGCACTGCAGAGAGCCGTTAAGTACTGAAAATACTCTTGTCACAAACATTTTAAGTTGTTAAGTTGTCCCCCGAAGAAGAGCGATGGTTGAGAGGCCACCAAGGCAGTCCAGGAATAAAAACAGAAGGGAAAAAAATAATAAATAAATAAAAATACACTGCAAGGCACAGCAATATTCCACAAAAAGTGTAAAGTTATCCCTCTGAGACGGGGTGGCAGAGAGGCCAACAAATTTCCTGAATTTCCAACTGAAAAAAAAAGAAATAAAAAAAGAAAAAGTCCTGCAAGGCGTTGCAATATTCAGCAGCAAACACTGTCGAATTGCCAAATTGTGTCACTGCAGAGTACAGCAAAGTACCCAAAGTCACAATACAAAAAAGTTTAGTTGTAAATGTGTTCTCATCAGGGAGGGGGATAGTGAAGAGGCCAGCAAAATGTGGAAGAGTCACCCACATAGAAAGAATATTAGGGATTTTGTATTACTCTAATAGTCGCAATTACATTGTTGAATGGCTTGTAAGGGGTTTTGCTTGGTTGGCAGTTTGCTCCTCGTAGGCCTGTTATTTGGAGAAAAGTCTTCTTTTCAGCATTTGGATCGCTTCAGCAGGAATGGCAAATGAACTTGGAAAAGATAGCTTCATCTAAATGGAGGAGAGTGCAGCCCCATGCAGGTAATAGGTTTCTACTAAAGACAAACAATGCAGCAGCGGAAGGTGGACGTCTGCATTCAGAGGGTGTTGTCCCTCAGACAGAAAATCAATTTAAGGGGGAGCGGGCGCCTAAATGGGCAATTTTTGCGATATTGTTTGTGCATGCAAAAGTGAATCAAGCTTTTTGACACACATTTAACATGGGGGAATCTTTCAGTTTTGCTGTGTTTGGGTTGAGACATGTATCGTCCTGGAAGTTTTTGGACTTCCTATTGCTAGACAAGGCTTTTGTGTTACGTTTGTGTGAGTGTTGTTTAAGTGATTATTCACCGTTGTCTTTATTGGCACAAATGAGAGGAGAGTTTTTCTCACTTGCTAATCTGTTATGCAAGACTCATATACAGCCCCTCTGAGAACAAATAGAAAAGATTAAGTGACTGTGAAAGAAGCTGGGGTGGTATGGGTATATTTAGTTTAGGACTATTATTACTACTAAATAAACCTTGATTGGTTGTAAAAGGCAAACATTCACGAGTCCATAAAACCAGACTCCCATTCATCTTGTGTGGAACTGTTCCAGGCTGCACAAACAGGTGAAATCATACAGTCTCTCTCTATAGAAGATTTTTCCTTGTTCACAAGCATTAATTGCACTGCACCATACAAATCACATAACAAATCATAATTATTAAGATACTGTGACCCTCAAATACCAAGTGACACAAATACATCATATTTTCAGTAGATTTTTGTGTACATATAGACAGCTCAACTTTGGGTTTTGCTTACTTCAGGTTCCTCATTTGTCCAGCAGATGTCTCTCTCCCCTCATCTGTGGATTTCCATTTTCAGTCTGACCTGTAAAGTCGTCTTTACCTTTGTATGAACAGTCTACATTTGATTCTACAACCTAGACACTTGAGGCTATGTAGATCTATACACACATAAGCAGAATGAAGATACCAAATGAGCAGCCTTCGAAGTTTTCACGTAAGGTTTCCTTCGGCATCGGTGTGGGTGAAAGGTCAGGAGTGGGAGGAATCGATCTCCAGACCAGCAGCATGTGCAAAATTATGGATAAGCACCATCCAGAAAAGCTTGTGGGAAGGTTAAATACCAGTATGTCACACAAGGCAGATCGATTTGCCAGAGCATTTCCTTTTGGAGCCTAAATTGCCACTCTCTTCACACCAAACATCCAATGTCCTGATTCATTTGATGACTAATGACACATACACCGGGGTGATTGCAGGTTCTTGTGCCTTCATAAATGAAACCGAGAAAGCAATATCTAGCCACCTCCAGTAACAGGCTGGAAATCAGATGTTGGCTCACTTGAGTGAGTGCCAATCATAGGATGAGGGCTGACACTCTCTGAATGTTGGCTGCCATAATATCAAGATGGACATGAAGCTGGAAGAAATGGGTTGTCATTCCTTTTGCTGAGACGGGCTAGCCATATGGAGAACCAGAAGACGTGTTGAGTCACTAAGTATTATTCCAGATCACTCAGCAGATGTGTGTGATGTTTGCCAATTTCCGTACCATGGAGAGCGTTCTGTCATTTCGTGTAAAAATATTTTCCATCAGACCTTTTCACCTCCCAAATGGCGGTCAACAGAAAGACACACAAAATGGTCCCTGCCATTATACGCACTGTAGCTTGTTCAAATAATTTGCATACAGGCCTATCACCTACTGGTAATTGATATAAAACAAAAGCTGACAATGTGTCACTGTGAGTGACATACATCAGGAAATACATTCAAATCCAAGCTCAGCGGTAAGGCTCTTACAGCCTTAAAGCCTTTGCAGGCAACCTGCTGACACCATGCCACCAAAGTTAAAGATAAAAAGATGATAGACCACATTCCAAGTCCAAATAAAACTGTTTATATTGACTAATTTTTGGGCCTTGAGTATGTGTACCAAATGTCATGAAATTCCTGAGAACAGACTGAAAGTTAAATCTTTCCCGTCCTTTGAAATGAATCAGAACTTCATGGTTACTCAGGAAATGTTTACGCCACCTGCCACACACAGTGTTTTACAGATCTGGGATAGCATCATGGTGGCTTTCAGCACACTGAAACTTTTTTATTTTTATTTTTAGCTAAGCCCTAAACTGACTATCCTTGAAATGTAGATAAAGGCAAAGAAATGTCTTCTTTCCCGCAACTTAAAATCTTGGTGAAAAGGCATAATGGTCCCAGGGAGCTGATGCCAGAGGATTCCCCTGTTCTCAGAAACACACATTTAGAAAGACTTAAATGTATAAAAAATGACAGCCTTTAACACACAATGTCTTTGTTATGCTCATTATTGCTGATTTAATGTTTATGATTATGGATCCTGTGATTTGTGAACTAATGCCAATATATCACGTAAGTTGATTCCATTATGAGATTGTGTGATCTGTGGCAGGTAAGAGCACCATGGCATTGTCCCTTTGTATCTTTGTAAAATTTGAATTTCATCTAAAAGCTCAGTAGAAACAGGCATTCAGAGGCTGATTCATTATAAAAGGGAAAAAAAACTTCTAAGATGGGTATATGCCGCCTGAGTCTGAGCACTGATGTGCACCTCTGCAGCTCACTAGACTTGAAATCTTGGAAGTGCCTGTGGTTTTATTTAAGGAAATTAAATAAATAAGTTCCATTTTTTATTTGATTGAATTTTGGGTTGCATTTTTTGTATTTTGGTATGCAGGGGCAATTTTTGATCCAATTTTCCCTGCAAAGTTTTAGGATCACTGCAGAATGTTTCAGTATAATATAATATAGTATAGACTACTAATCTTGTGCTCTCTTTTGCTTTGACTATAAAAAGATCTAAATTATTTCTAAAAGAAATCAAATTAGACATATTATATTTTTCAGTTTCTTTTTATTATTTATTTATTTTCAGTTTTTCCTTTCCTTTTTCTTATGCAGCAAACCTTTTCATTGTAGCGTAAGAGAGGCTTTACAGATATGATATATATGAAAATTAAAATGTCCGGGCCACAAAGGCTCTGCCTCTGTATGTTCTTATTATATGTCAGTTTTCCCTCGGTAAACTACAAAGAGCACGGCCAAGTTGAAGAGTGGAGGCAGGACATCAAGGTTGCTGGATAGATTTTTTTTTTTTTTTTTATCGTACGGGGGCTGAACTTGGAGGAGTCAGGAAAGATAGAGTCAGGGGAGAAGAGTGGAGATAAAAGCGGTTGAAGTCTGAGGGTTGTATAGAAGTGGATGAGATAGGGTCCAGGAGGACATATCAAGGAGACAGGCTGAGATATGGGGGGTGATAGGAGTTCGAAGGAGGGATGGATCCTCTCCTCCTGCAGCTGAGAGCTAACAGGAGAGAACTCACAACTGGGATGTCCAGTTTTCTTCATTATTGCCTCTTTCATCTTTAATCATTTCTGCTCCTTTTAAAAATGTTGTAGGTGAAGCTGATGTTGGTGCTAAAGAAATAAGACAAGCACAATTAGTCTTTGCTGCCTATCAAGCCTTGCAGGGGTCTGCCCAGATTGAACATAGCACTCGCATCTTGATTACATCTAACCTCTACTGTGACCGCTGGCAACCCAAAGCAGCTTTGAAAAGACAACAATACTACAAATGCAAATCGAATGGTAATATACAATTTAGATATGCATGTTTTGCACTAGTTATTGCAAACAGAATGTTTAAATATTCTCCACGACCTGTGCTGCATCACCAAGGTAATATCCTTGGCAGGGAGAATGTATTTGCATAAGGACGTTAATATGTCTGGCTAAGGATTGTAAATGGGGCGGAGGCAATTTTTGAATATCTCCAGGAGGTGCAGTGTCTGCCCTGCTCAGTTGGCAAATGTACATATTTAGGACATGGAGGAGCAGATGGTCAAGCTGACCTTAGTGAACAATTCCAAAAACTAAAGCTGCATGTCCCAAACTAAGGACATTATGGGATGTCATATTTCAACACTGCCACTGCCAAGTAGGGGTATTTATCATAGAAATGATGATTATCTGACACTGCTTTGATGCAGTCGTACTTATTTATTTTGCAGCAGTCATATCAATTAAATGCTTCAAGCATTGCACTGCCTGCATAACGAAGATCTCATGCAGCCGTCTGTTGTGCCGCTAACATGGCATCTGCATCTTGTTCATAAGAGTGTTGATTTTGTTTTGCCTCAGCATTGGAGCGTTGCAAAGTCAGACTGCCGTACAGTATCAATACATGAGACAATTCAACGAATGTAAAATATTTAATTAGTAACATACATCCCTTAATACCCGATATTCCCTCAAATTTCCCCTCAAGTAACTGCAAAGTTAGAAAAAACATCTTTTCATGTTGCATGACACATACCGATTCTGTAGCATTACATCAAATAGAAAATATCAAAGATGTCTTGTGCATCATTTTATACACATTTCCCTGTAATTCAGCAGGACATATTTGGTATCTTTGGAAACCTTGGGACCTCCACTAGAATCTAAAGGAATACTCCAGAC
>OMKZ01012669.1:7318-22324 GCA_900302535.1 Neoniphon sammara
AATAACAGCTATCAATGTCAGTGCAAAGTATCTGTATCAGTCTTCAAAAACCCACACCTGTTTAATCCTAGGTTGTGATATCTGTACAAGCCTCCTGAACTTTATCTTTATACATCAAATTGACTACACAGAGCTGATTTCATTCATTTCTGTCCCTGTCAGTTCTATTATCTCACAGTATGTTTTGGATACAAATGGATATATGGTACATCTATATGATAAATACAGTCCTTTGTCTATATATATTGTCCACTGTATGCATGGTCTCACACGCTGTCATTCAGGTATTATGATTTTATTTTCAGATCTACAATGGCTCAGGTTGGGAATAATGCACTTCATGATGTGTTTAACATAACTGAGTGAATTATATGTCTAAGTCTTCACAATACAGGGCCTTGGATACTGGAAAACAGCAGCTCCTTAAATTCAAATGAGCCAAACCTGCTGAGTGGAAGGTCTCCAGCTCCAGTGATTCAAACTGGTCCGAATGGATGGATTTCAGTCAGTGAGGGAAACCAGTCAGGATCGAATCCAGTGGTGTCTCATTACTTTGAATTTAACCACGCAAACCAAATCAAATTCACCAAAGTCTTGATTAAGCATCTTTTACCATGCTTAAATGGAGGGCAGTTTGAACTAATGTAATAGGATCCCTTAATGTGAGGTCCTGTCTAAAGACTTAAGCACGTGGCTGGAGCTCAAAAAATGGTATGACCTTGAAAAGCATGAAGTGGTGGAGAAAGTAAACAGATGAGCCAACCTAGACTGTGGTAAACCCTTGAACTAGTCTCCATCCAGAGGACCAGAGAGGTACTGCATGTGACGGCCATAATCATGGAGCTGCTTTGGCAAATCATGCATGAAGTCTGGGAGGAATAAGAAACCCACAGATTCATCTAGCGAGTCATCTATCATCTTTACTTGCAGAACTGGATTGGAGGGGATTTCTGCATTTGGATAGCTCAGACAGTGTCAGTGTATTACTTTCACTTTGAAACATTTTGCAGTGACATGCAGTCTAAACTCCCTGGCATTCACTGCATTGTCTTATGTGGCAAACACCACCCGTCAAGTATTCCAAGAACCGTAAACAAACACTAAGCAATATTATTGACCAAGGTGAGTACCTGTACATCCTCTTGTCTGCTTTTATTAACTACATTTGATCGATAAAATGGCAGAAACACAAACACAGACACACATACACAAACAATCATGCACCCACACACCTAGTACCATTCTCTTCTCAGGTTTCACTTCCCTTTTCATCCATTTTATCTTCCTCTTGCTTCACTCTTGCATGCTTAGTATGATGCAAAATAACTTCCCTCTCTCAGTACTCTTTCATCGGAGCAAAAAACAGCACAGGCAGTGTTAATTGTCGTTATGTAGCGTTCTCTACTTTTGCGGACCCATAACAGCTTCCAAACCTAGCTATTAACTGCAGGAGTGAAGGTAAGAGACATAAGCTGGGATAAAGGAATGGGGAAATTGTTTGTCTTGACACTAACAAGGAAATGAAAATCAATCATCTTTAAAATGTCACTAAAATTGACTAAATAAGGGCATATTAAATTATTACTTTAGGCTTGGCACATTTTTCCATTCACCTTCCTATGTTGTCCAGCAGCCAGCCGGGTGCAATAGAAGAATCAGAGTGGAATACCGAGGACCGCACTGAGATGGAGACAACAAATCAACAGTCAGACCCAAATCCTGCACAAACAGATGAGCCTCTGGCTCCAGGTACAGCCTTTAAGGGAAAATTCCTTCTGCAGATCCTCTTCCACTTTTAAATCTGAGATGTGATGCTCAGTGTAGTCCAGGAGTTAGTGGTGTGTTTCATTCAACTGTGGGTGAAAAGACCAATAGTGATAGTGATAACATAGTAAGAGAAAAAAAAGCAAATTTCCAGTGGAGAGAGGTAAGAGTTAACCCCAACAGTGGTGCAGCTCTAGAAATGGCAGCTCTAGAAAGAAGCCTTTGCTCTTTTTGATTTAAACTAAAATCTGACAGCTGCTTGAAAAATCCCAACTTGACATCATGTTTGGTGAATTATCCATTAAGAAAAATACATGAAATAGCAAGATAGGCTTAAAAATGCTATTATATAATGCTATTCTAAAATGTCAGCTATTCCTGTTTTTGTTTTTTTAAAGTTTTCAGGGTGAATGTTTTCTTTCTTTTCCTTTTTTATCACAGAAAAACAGTTACATATACAGGGCATGACTTAATGCTAAGTCTAAAAGGTATTTTCTGTTTGTGTGTGTGTGTGTGTGTGTGTGTGTACACAGATGAAGGTCCTTCCTGTTTGACCACTAAGGAGCTTCAGCAGAACTGGAAGGCTGAGAAGCAGAGGCAGCGGCCTGTCAGGCTGCTGTTTGAAATCCCATCAGCACGAATTATTGAGCAACCCCTGTCCAAATATGTGGTAAGATAATTAGAACGTACAAGTTTCATACTGTATGTTATGTAACATAATGAAATCTGGTGGACACTTTTATCAAGAGCACAAAACCTGCATACTGTCAAGACGTATTAAAAATGGCCTTTCTTTTCTCAGGCAACTCACTGTAAGCTATTTAATATTAAATGTACTTCAGTTATAATGCCCGCTCTTTAACATCCATGTGCTTCCCAGGTGTACCAGGTTGTGCTCATCCGCTCTGGCAGCTTCGACTCCAGGCGCGTGTTTGTGGAGCGTCGCTACAACGCCTTTTCCCACTTCCACCAGCAACTGCTTGAGGAATTCAGTGAAGAACTTGAGGAGGTAGCGTTCCCCCGCAAAGTCCTGACTGGGAATTTCAGCCCAGAAATCATTGCAGAGCGTCGCGTAGCTCTCCAGGACTACCTAGCTAAACTCTACGCGATCCGCTGCGTTCGATATTCGCGTCATTTCTCAGCATTTTTCACAGAGCAAGAGCAGAGGCGCGCGCACGGCCTGTTGCGAGCGGGACAGTTCAAACCCGCTCTGGAGCTGCTGCAGACTATTCTACATATTCAGGAGAAGCTGGCGCCGTGGCAAAGCCCTGTCCTGCTTGTGCCAACACTATGTGCCCTCGCTGTCTGCCACCGCGACCTGGAGGAACCAGAGCAAGCGTTTGGAACTGCACAAAGGGCCCTGCCTCCAGTGAGACGCTATGGGCTCAAAAACTACAGAGCACCACTGTTAGAGCTCCTGGTGGATTTGGGATACCAGCTGCAACGTCCTGTGGCTCAGTTACAAGAAGAGCTGACTGTGCTGAGGGACGCCGAGCGGGGGCTGGTGTCATTTCGCTCTCTGAAGGAGTTGGTGGTGCAGGAATTCATCTGAAGACACCATGAACTGCATGGTGCAGGGTCGACTGCAATATACCGTGTTGGCATTATAGTTGTTACCAAGGCACTCACTGCTGTTTCTGTAGGTGGCGCTCTTTTCTTTGTTCAGCCACGGTGGCTGTTGCTGCTCATGCTAACTACCTTGTTCTTCTGTTATTCCAAATTAATCTCACAAATCAGATTTTAATGCTATCATATTAAAAGTAAAGGTGAGGGATTTCACCTTCTTGTGTACCAGAGAATTTTTTTCCAGGAAAGAGCCAGCAGATGCAGAGTGTTTAGCACAGCACATGGAAAAGCTCTCATGAACTGGATATAAGTTCATTCACTTTTGTGTTATAGTATAGTTACATCAATCAAAGATAGAAGAGCAAAACAAATATTTATTTATATGAAAATGTTGAGGTAGGTGCAGGGCTTCACCTACATACACTACACATGGGACAATTTAACAGTGGTCTGTGTTACTGTGTAAGCAGTATGTACTTTGTCAACATCCTCACCCAGTGCAGTGAAATATCTCAACATGATGTTAAATACAAAGTGCATCATTTTCAACTGTTTTTGAAATATTGTTAAAAATGTTTTAGGATGGAGTTTTCACTTTCACTGTGTGAGTTAAAAAGGGTCAGTGAGACAATTTCCTGTACATCCTGTACTTTTGGTGAATTAAGTGATTCCTCTCTAGAGGAACTTGCTCATCATCCTGTTGCTGCATTTTTCACAACAATTGGTCAATCCTCAAACCACTCGGACACCATTTTGAACAGAGCAAGACTGTAACATTCCTAAAACCCCTGACATCACTTCCTGAGCAGTTGCATTAACGTCTTTAACAGAGTGGTTCAAATTGGCAGCCGAGAAAAAACAAATAAAATGTAGAAAATGCATAAAAAATGTAGAAAGGGGCACAGTAATTAAGAAGGGATATTGGTTCTGAGTAGCCAATACACATCTAAATGATAAATCTGATGTTTTAATGTTCATGTTTTTTTTTAATGTGTGTGTGCTGCCTTTCTTGGCTAGGTTCCACTTGTAGAACAGATGTGTGGTTATACTCTAGTTAAATAAAGGTTAAAAATAAATAAATTACTGACCATGTCTCCCCTTTCTCCCCTGTAGCCTGTGGAGTGTCTCTGCATTCACTTTTGGGACCAAGTTTATTTTCCCTGTATTCTTGCCCTTGGCCACACTATTCATAACCTGGCATTTCATTTCACTGTTATGCAGATGATAGCTCAACTGCCCTTCCAAAATGTCTAATTTAGCTAGCTGCATAGCAGATATTAAAGATATAAAGCCAACAGTAAAGAATTTAGTTGTTCTGTTTGATCCTGGACTTAATTTTAAAAGCCATATCAGAAAGCTTGTCGAGTCATGTTTTTATCATCTTGGAAATTTTTCTAGTATTAGATGTTTTTTGAGTTTTAAGGACACTGAAGATACATGCTTTTATTTCCTTTAGTCTTTTAGTGGGTGTTAAGTGCACAGCACTAAACAGACTCCAAACTGTATGAAACGCTGCTGCAAGACTTTAAACTGGGATTAAGGGACCATATTAGGCCAGTTTTAAAATCCTTGCATAGCTGTTGCTTTTAGGATCCATTTAAATTTTATTGATTACTTTTAAAGCACTGCACAATATAGTTCCAAGCTACATTTCAGAATTGCTATCCACTTACCAACCTTATTGCAAGGCTTGTAATTGATTCTGTTATAATTTCTCTATTTTATCTCCCCAGTTTTTTTAAAAGTTTTTTCTTTTAATTGTTTTGTGAAGCATGTTTGTAACATTGTTTTTAATAGGTGCTAAACATTTTATATTATATTATTATTATTATTATTATTATTATTATGAGTAGTAGTAGTGGTGGTGGTGGTATACTTTTTCATTTTGTTCTCATGACTAGGAAATCAATGATATCCAAGATACATTAGCCAGACTGCTAAGCTCGGCTCTCCTCATACTGCCATAGATATATAACGACAACCACTCGACGTTCGACTGCTTCTGTCTGAGTTGTAGCAGCAGATGCGTGGACACCAAACTCGTGTTTTTCGCTAAATGCTTTCAACACACCGTTAAATCCTCCAGTGGTTTACTTTACACCTCTGCAACCCGGACAGCAATGGCGAACGATTCGGTGAAACTCTCCAAAAACCTCTTACGCATGAAGGTAAGTGAAGCAGTGTCGCTAGAAAGTTTACTTAAATAGTAGCAGCGTGTTAGCATTAGCCATCACAGCCCCGATAATATAGCGACCTCTCACATGAAAAAAACTGACGCCA
This sequence comes from Neoniphon sammara, assembly GCA_900302535.1. Lineage (NCBI taxonomy): Eukaryota > Metazoa > Chordata > Actinopteri > Holocentriformes > Holocentridae > Neoniphon > Neoniphon sammara. The sequence goes on from OMKZ01012669.1 coordinate 12,929, forward strand.
AACTATATTCAACATTTTGACAGTAACAATGATTGTTTGCTTACTTGAAAACAAACATAGAGGACCACACCTTTATATGAAATATTCAGGCCTTTAGATCAATTCGGCATAAAAGTAATCTACCAAGGAACACTTGATAATGAAACTTCAACATTTATAATTTCCACCAATAAAAGCTGGCCTTGTACTGAATTTAATCCATCTTGGGTGTACTGCATGCATGCCGAATTGAAGAGCAGCTCACAATGATTCTGCAAAATGATTCTCTATGTACGATGTAAGAACTTGGACCCAAACACTAGGACTCATTAAACTGCCAGATTTGTGGATACTGTTAGGCGTGAAGGTGAAGATGCCTCAATACAAGAGAGAAGGGAACGTTTTGCGTGTTTAATCAGCAATCAGGCTACCCAAATCTTTTCCCCAAACGTCTTATTGTGCTACAGTGATCTGATGTGGGTGTGATATTGTCTCCACAGTTCATGCAGAGAGGCCTGGATGCAGAGACAAGGAAGCAGCTGGAAGAAGAAGAAAGGAGAATCATAAGTGATGAACACTGGTACCTCGACCTGCCAGAGCTCAAAGCCAAAGAGTAGGTGTCAGGTTGGACCATTGATGTATATATTAACGGGTTGTACACATATTGATCTAACAGCTTCGGTCATCTCTCCTGGTAATGAGAGAACTGTACCACAACTTAATTTAAGATGTTACTTGAAACATTAGGGTCTCAGTGAACTGTCAGCTTTTATAATATGAATGTCATTTCCACAGTCTAATGCAGTGATATGTAAGGTCAATACCAAATCTGAAAACTGAGATTTTAGTTCCGTTCTGCTCGGTTGATCTGGTGTTGGTGTATGCCGAATTCACGGGAATCTTAAAAAGTCTCAAATCATGTTCAAAGAGTTATGAGACTTTGGAGTTAAAAGTTTTCTCTGTACAATAAAGAAAAAAGAAAAGTGAATTTCTCATTTGGGGATCTTGGTCAGTGAGTATTAAGAACTTGGCAAAAAAAAAAAAAACATCAGTGTGCCTCTGCATCATTATAAATAATCCAAACAACAGTCAAACTCTTACTGCCTACCAAGAGATTGTCCCATAATTTGAAGGCCACTGGTTTGATCCCACCAGCAACTATGTCTTCTAAATTGTATAGCAGACTTTGTAACAACCTTCTCCAAAACAACTGAAGCGAATGGGGACTGTTTATTTGTCATTCCAAATGGGATAAAAACTGACTTTTCATTCTTGGGTGAATTATAGATTCATTAATGAAACCCCATTTGATTGGTGTAACAACGATGAGATGTCTTATGAATTCTGTAGTAGTCCACATAACCGCTCCCTCTGTCTCACCATTTTCTCCCTTTTCATCTGTCAGGAACCTCATCATCGAGGAGAGAAGTTTTGTGCCTTGTGAAGACCTGAAGTATGGTCGAATGTCATTCAAGGGTTTTAATCCAGAAGTTGAGGTCTGTCTGAATGTATTATTCAGTATTCATCTGTCACACCTCTGCTCCTCTGCTTATGTTCCAGGTTGTCCTTACTGAGTGTTTTTCCATCATACTGTCAAATTTTTATGCTCGTTAGAGCTGACATTGAGCTTGCGGTCCTCCTACATGTTGCTCTCCATGGAATTCTTAATAAAAGTAATTCAAACTTTTTCCTGTTTAACATGAGAGCTTTGGCGCATTGCTCAAACCGTAAATGTGAACACCACTCAATTCAATTACATGTGGGCCTTTTCACAGATTTAAAATTTTTTTTTATCTGCCACAGAAACTCATGGTGTTGATGAACGGCAAGGATGAGGCAGAGGAGGCTGAAGATGAGGAAATAAGCAGAATGCAGACAGATGTCACCGATGAAGAGATGGCAAGAAGGTATGTAGGGATAACAGAGGGGTTGGAAGAATGAACTGCCTTGAGAACGAATGACACGACTGAGATTTTGTGTTGATGTGCTTTTAAAAGAAGTGTGAGATACGTTTTGTTGATTAGACTCAAGATGTGGTGTTTTAAAGACAAGGTAACAGACTGTGCCTTGTAGTGCGAGGTGAAACTGTTTGTCATAGCAGTTCTTACCTGTGCATTTATGTCAAATGTGGGCCAATAAATAAGGAATCCATATAGTACTTGGACACACGCCATACTAATCTAGAGGTAGGTAAATAGAGAGCAGTGGGACTATTTTGACCAATCATGCAAGCAGGATGCACTTTTTTTCCCCCACCTGTCACCTTCCACCTAAATTCATGTTGTGTTTTTGTCAGCTTGTTTGAATTTTGATGACTTGCACGTACCGGCTGGCTGTTAATTGACTGTAAAAACCAATAACTGTAGAGCTGAAAGGCCTAAAGAGAGACATTTAGCAACATTGGGCACTTAGCCGTACCCCGTAAGTTCCCAGATGAGTCGGGGGAACTGCTTGTTCTTCATAAATGACCCTAATGATGAATCCAGCTGTTCTCCAAGCATCAGTTTTGAGGCGTTTATTGCTGTAGTTTTCCAAATCAAGGTTGTAGAGAACAGAGATGCTTTGAATGGCTGGAATCAATTTCTCATCCATTTCATTCTTTCCAGGCAGAACTATTGTTCATAGATTGAAATCAGATCTGTAGAAAGACAAGAAATCTGAAGCCGGCCATTGACAGCTGAAGACGGTGAAAAGTTCAGCCAAGTTTTCTCAGCTGTCAAGCCTGTTGAGTGTCTGCACATCAGCTTAGTTTCTTCAGTTGCTCAGATCTATTTGGAATGAATGACCTGTTGTACTGTGTGCATTTGAAATTTCCCTTTGTTTTCATTATCAAGCAGCTGTTTATTTCTTCTTTTGCAGATATGAGAGTTTAGTTGGGAGCATGAAGAGAAAGTTTGCTAAGAAGCGGGAGAGGTCAGCCATCGAAGAGGAGGATGTCAACCACAATGTTGCAGAAACAAACACAAAGAGGGTCTTTTTGAAACCTCAAGACTAAGCTCAAGGTGTGTTAGGCTTTAGAACTGTGTATTTTTAAGTTAATGACTCAAAATATTTTTTTACAGGTTTGTCTCAACTTCTACATATAGCGTTAGTGTGTGATCGAGGAGTGTGTACAGTATTTTAAGGCTAAATGGATGTCATACATCCTCTTTTTAAAAGATGTATCTGTGAGATGCTATGAGGGTTATGAACATACAATGTAACTTTTTTTTTTTTTTTTACCATCCATGCAACATGGATATGATTTCCATTAAATGCATAGCCCAATGTATTCATGTCTGTGCTTTGTGTCATGTAAAACTGTCTGGCTTTATGTAGATCTATGCAGGAAATGGGAAGTTTATACAAGCATTGACCTATATGAAGTTTATCTCTGTGTTCAGTGAGGTATTTTGATGTAGTAACCAAGATGCTTTATGTGATGTCTTTTCAAAATATGGGTAGCTTGGAGAGATGGCAATCTAGAAAGGAAACATTCCTGTTGTAGCTTCCCATGAAAAACTCAAGCAAAAACATCATCTGACCTCCTCTTGATCACTTCAGCGTAAATGTGAGGACAATTTTGCACACTGTAGCTCCATTAGGAGAGCGTGGCACCAGCTTCGCCAGGGTTGGGGGTTGATTCCTACTAGGGCTGGGCGATATATCAATATTATATCAATATCATATGAGACTAGATATCATCTGTGGTTTTGGATATCATATTATCATTATATGCCATAAGTGTCTTTTCCTGGTTTTAAAGGCTGTATTACAGTAATGGGATGCAAATTTCTGACTGTTCTGTTCTGTTATTTGTCTCTGCCTGCTTGGTCACTATATCCAAATTACTAATCATTGTTTATCAAACATCTCATTTTGTAAATATCTAATGAAAGCATCAGTAGTCATCCCTACAATATCATCTTGATATTGAGGTATTCAGTCAAAGATATTGTCATATTTGATTTTGTTCATATCACCCAGTCCTAATTCCTACCAGGGTATCCCACACTGAAACTATGCACTAAAGTACTGTAAGACCATTTGGATTTAAGTGACCATAAAACTGTGATAATAGCCAAATGAAATGTATTGAGCCAGTTTATGTAGTTCATTTACTAGTGTGATATTAACCAAAGTCTGGGTGAGTTTGTTACTCCATTTCCAGAAGCTTGTAAGGGGTGGGTCCAAATTGAAAATCACAACATGAGATGGAGCAAATTAATGTTTCAAATGGCCCGACTTAATACATTTCTTCATTGACTTCCTCTGAGCTCAGTATCATGTATGGCCCTATAGCACTCACACAGGCAACACAGAATCTCATGAAAACAGCCTCCTGGTGTCTGATGGTTTCAAGGCAAATTTATTCGTAAAGCACATTTTATATACAGATAAGGCAAGATCAGTTGCAACAATCTGAAATGTTGAGACTTTTAGTGATAGTCAAATTCAAGGTTCACCACTGGCTATGAGTGGTCCCTTTCACATACTGAGACAGTTCGAAAGTGTCCAAAATGGCAAAAGTGTTTGTTGTTGGAATTATCAATATGAACAATAAAGTCAACAGTTATGATTAGACAGACACAGAAGAAATAAAGAACAGTAAATCAGTTAAGTCATCAGTGAAGCTGATGAAGAGTATTTTGGTGGTCTGTAAAGAGTTAATAATAGAACTTGAGGGGAACATTTAAATACAGCAGAAGGGTATGCAACAGAAATTAAATCTGCTGGCAATGGAATCAATTATGAAATGAAGCAGTTACTCTACCTCCTGTCCTACTGACTCTAGCAACATTGATAAAGTTGAAGTTAGGAAGGGCTGACTCATTATGAACTACTGCACTGTTATTGTCTAACCAGGTTTAATTTAAAAACCTATAATCATAATAATAATTAATAAACGGGCTTATTAATTAAAAATGATTTGCCTTACATCAAGCAAAACAATAATAACACCCTAATACAATGTGGCTAGTAAGAAATATATCAAGATATCAAGCTTGAAAAGTTTGCAGTTTGGGTTGAGTACCTATTTACTCTATTACTGGACACATTACAGTAACAGGAATAGGGAAGGTTACAGGCACTGATGTGGAACCTCTGTATGAGAACAATCACAAGAACCATCTGTGCAGCAGCAGTGAGAATAGACATCCTCATAACCTGTTAGTTCAGCAGGCAAAATGCATCTTGAGTAATCTGATAGTTATCTAATTGTGTCTGACCACCAAACAAGGCAAGCAGAAACACTCAAGACGGACCCAAGAAGTATTTGAAATCAAACCACCTACAGAGGTGGTTTGATTAATTGAAATGCTTCTTAGGTGTGTTTACACTTGAATTTTATTTTGGTTCAATCAATAGCTATCTGATTACACAAGATGCTTTTTGTATGCCAAGTATAAATATTGTATCAAATGTCCTGATCTCAGTGCTCTCTGTACACTCCAGTCATCGATTTCAGCCAGTGAACAGTGTGTTGTGTGGACCCCAAGTCGCTGTGCTCCACCTGTAACTCCTTGAGGCCAAAAGCTCTGTGACATTAGTGTGTCTTGGCGGTCTTGGCATAAAGAACTGACCAAGCCACATTTCATGGCCTTCCATGGGGAACACTTTGGACGTTGTTTTGGCTGTTACAAATGACTCATTACCATGAGGATTCAACTCAGATTTGGAAATATGCTCATGACCCCAACACTGGCCAGACAGGGATTCATCTCAGCACTGAAACCACAGTGAGCATGATTACTGCTCACTAATTTAGTTAACAAAAGTAAGCAACAAATTGTCAAGTTTCATTCATCAAGTTATATGGCCCTTGAAAATGTGCTCCGTTTCTTTGATTTTATCAGACATTAAGATGTATTGAACTGCTGTTATTCAGTCACATTAAGCCCTAACTTAACGCTGCTGGATGGTAGTTAGTGAATTTAAAGACGCGCATAATAATGATGTCAAAAATACCAGTGGGACAGAGGCGGTGAAATAATGGGAGGAACCATGCTGTCTGTCCCGTGGTGTAGAGGGGTTTTGGGTCTGATGCCATCAGAGCATGACACATGTCCTCCAGCACAGGACGCAGATCCTCAGAAGACTTGCTAGACACCTTGGACAGATTTCCCAGGAGAGAGGAAATGTATGGCTCCCCATAATCCTTCTTGGTATCAGAGGATAGACCTTTGAGGATGTCCTCTTGGTAGCGATGCCAGTTTTCACTGTTTCTTAAGATATCTGAAATGAAATATAAAAGTTATCGTAGTTTTATCTCACAGCAAACTCCTCAACTTGTTGCACAGGACTGAACTGACCTAGGCTGGGTTTCCCAAAAGCTTTTTTAGATTCACAGTCTGTTCACACCAGCCATGTTTGGAGCAGTTTATTCTAACTGGAGTTTTTCTTCAGTCAGTAAAACTTGGGTGGCACCAAATTACCACTCCACGATGCCTGAAATGTGAGTCTTGGTCCACTTCTAAGAGAACTAGTGTGGTTCAACTACAGGAAACAACCCTAAAACAGAAGGGTTTATAGGTATGAGAGGATGCATGATGATTTCTGATAACCTTCCAAGTACAACTGATGTTGTACTTGCAAAGACTAGCAAAAAAGAAAGAAGTGAGAAGTGGAGCTTCATGGACGGATGTTCACGAAGCTCTCACTTTTTGGACTGATGCTCATATTCACCTGTTTTTCTTTGCTCGATTCACTTACAACTGAACAAATATGAACTTTGTGTCAGAGTGCTTTAGGAAAATCCAGCCCTGAGTCCTAGGGGGCAGTAGAAATGAGCCACATAAGACCTACTTGTTCTGAAGGCTGTAGGTTGTATTATGGCGACTTTGACGTTCCATTTAGCCAACTCCAGTCTCATCATTCTGGAGAAGTGGCTCAGTGCTGCCTTTGATGATCCATAAGCAGAGAACATGGGCATGGGCACTTCACCTGCATAAGCAACCATCAGTCCATGAATATTCACAGTTTGGCTATGAACTGAGGTATTCACTATTTTAAAAAATGCCTCCCACAAACTTATTGATAACTTAAAATTATTACAATGGATTGCAGGTAACCGAGGTCCTTTTGACTTTTACAGACTGAATCCTTTGTTGATCACAAGTGTGAGAAATATGTCTGTGTGTCTAATGTTGTGGGCAATATCTAAGCTGGCATGACATGAGATTTTCTCCTTGTTCATGTATTTTCCTACCATAGATTGTTATTTTTTGCACCTTAAGTGCTTTCCTACTTAAAATAAGCAGTGTAGCAAAGACTTTTCTTTGCCTGATTTGTTTATCTTGGTGTTATTCCTTTAGGCGTGGGCGTTCATGTGCAATGAAACAATACCTTTGCTTCACCTGGTTTGTTTGCCATGTTCAGCATCTTTCTCATGGCTCTTCAGTCAAAACTACCTGCCAGGCTGGAAACGTTGACTATCCGTCCTCTGGACCTCCGCAGCAGAGGGAGGAAGACCTGGCACATTTTCACGGCAGACAGGAAGTTCACATCCATACAACGTCTGAAGGCTGTGATTGGCTGGATCTCCCCGTCGGCAGCGCAGCCCAGAATCCCTGCATTGTTCACCAAACCCCAAAGACCTGCCAGCCAATGGAAACAGGAGACACTAAAGGGACAACAGCAAGAGCACATCTACCATCTGGATCACACTTTTATCCAAAGTCTCTTAAAGTTCCATGTAAATGCATTTTTTTGTATGGCTGGTCCCAGTGGGAATTGAACCCCCAACACTGGCAGTAATAATTTTAAGATTTTAGCCAAGAAGAGTCAATGAAGTTTGTGCCCCAATTCCCCATGGTCCTATGATCCAGCCCTGATATGGAGGGGCAAGCACATGAAGCTGTAAAATGAACAAATCCACAAGAGCGTAAAACCGTAGAGCGCTCAGTGTCTCAACTCTTCCAAGAACGGATGTCATGTTATACCTTTCCTTAATATGTCCTGTCCTGTGGATAAAGGCTTCAGCACATTATGCACCTGTTCTTTCCATTTCTCTCTAAGTCTTAGGCTCATTCTTCACATTGTTGAGACTAGCTCACCTTGTCTGTTACAACTGCTCCTTTCTTCTGCAGATCATTGATTAAACATCATGTTGTTATAATAGATACTTTATCCCCGAGAAAATGACTTGACTTGTTGTTCAACAGTGTTAAAATGCAGGCAGGACTTCAACCTGTAACTTCAGTTTCTTCAAAAGCGGGCGCGTGTAAAGTGCCAGTGTATACTATGGTTTTCTCCACAGAGGCGCAACTTAGTGCATTTGAAGTTGCCAGATTCCATCATATCACAGGGCCTCTCTGTTTTCTACGGCAGAGAACAGAGGCAAGCACACATGCAGCAAAGGGATACTGAGCTCAGCATGGATCAGAAGCTCTAGCTTGTCCACTAGGCTGCAGCCTGACTCTTATCTAGACTCTTATCTCTTATCAGAGGTTATCTTTGACCTGACTCCAGTCATGATTTGACTACACACCTCAGACCACTGAGCAGCCAGGACACCCTGTGAATGAATCCTACCTGCCTCCCCGACCTGAGCGTGGATGTACTGGTGCGCTTGCTCTATTTGGGAGTGGTCTGTCACATCAAGCTGGAGGACCTGCAGGGCTGCAGATCCACGTTGTCTCAGCTCATGAGCTCCGGGCCCGTTCACGTCCAGAACGCCAGCAAACACGGTCACTCCCATCTCACTCAGCAGCTTTGCCAGGGCATGACCAAAACCGGTATCACAACCTTGGTGTGGGAGAAATATGCCAAGTTCAACAACTGTGTCTTTGTATTGTAGCTCAATGGGTATAGCCAGGTGGCAACACTGGCAGGATTAGGGCTTCAATTCTCACTTGGGCTTCTAATGATACAATACAGATCGCAACACATGGATCACGACACAATTTGTATCGTGATACATTGAAATACTATACAACATATACATTGGGTGACAAACAGACTCGAAACAATTTGATTCATAATTCCCATTCCAATTTAGTAAAACCAAATTAGCACAATGCACTTAACACAGTATACCAAAATATAGATGTCATACCATCATATGAAAATGTCAAGTTAAATTTATTTCTACAGCACATTTAAAAACAACACAAGGTGGCCAAAGTGCTTTCCAAACTTAGCTAGGACAAGAAAGACAAAAAATAAGATGAAATAAAAAATAAACAGAAACCATAATAGAATTTGTATATACATAGGCAGGAGATAAGATCAGTAGTTAATGTAAAAAACACTATAAAAGCTCATTCACTGGCATCAATTTAATTCAAAAAGTCAAAAGCCAAGGCAAAGAGAAGGGCTTTGACCTGTGCTTTAAAAGAAATGCATAAATTATACATATTTAAAAAAGGAGCAAGAGAATCAATGCAGTATTGCAAAATATAATATTGCAATACTCAGCTGTACTGTATCATTTTT
>OMKZ01012669.1:34779-48056 GCA_900302535.1 Neoniphon sammara
GCGAACATGGGATTGAAAATGGCCACTTACTGCGTTGGTTGACAGCGCCACAAAATGCTTGGCGACAGCAGCTTTCTGTGGAACCGTGGGAGAGGAGAATCCATGAGGTTGATGGAAATGCGATGTGACATTTGTCTTAGAGGCAGCTTTGCCCTGCCCTTTAAGAAGATGATTCAAAACTATATATATATATATATATCCATTTTTAAATATCTCTAAAATATGAGATTCTTTCTATAAGTGATCAATATGCCAACCAAGGAGTTATCAACTACCCTAAAAAGTGCTGCGATTTATTTTAGCTTTGTAGATAGACCATTTCCACAGTAGCCACAGCAGCCATTTTGACATGAAATAGCAGGTAAACACAGGTGTTACTAATGACATTAATGAAGGTTCTGTTCCATTAGGGTCTAACAGAGCCAGGGTCCTGCTCTTGTTCATGCTGGCTCACTGGAAAGACTCTGCTACACTTAAATGGAGCAGAACCTTCATTAATGTCATTAGTAACACCTGTGTTTACCTGCTATATCATATTTAAATTATTGCTGTGAAAAAGGTCTACTGATGCTTTCATAAGATACTTACACACCAAAGATTTTTGATAAACAATCATTAGTAATGTGGACATAATGACCAAGCAGGTAGAGGCAAATGATAGAAAATCTCTAAAAAATAGACAATATCTAGCTTAATATTACAATATCTACATAATATTGATATGTATATTGCCCAAGCCCTAATTACACATCTCTGCACTCTAACGGGCTGAAAACTGAACAATCTCTCTCTGTGACTGGCTGTGGCCAAATCGCTGTTGCCCTGGTGACTGTCAGCGTACAAATCCACTCACATCGTTGGCTGTCTGGAGGAACCATTCCTTAGCCGACTCGGCGTTGGTGATGGTCTCCTGGGTGGTGAACGTCTGAAAAGGTCAGACAGCACAAAATCAGTCCAGAAGCAATGCTAAGGTAGAAAAAAAATCAATAGACCTCAGTAAAAAGACAGAATTGAAACAGACGTGTTGTGCAGTCGCCCGTATTTTGTTGATCTTCAAGAACACGAATGGTCTGCAACAACTGTGCCATGAATGACATCACACAAGTATTGCATTTGTAGGAGAAAGCTGGATATCGCTAATATCCTAAGAACACCTACATCTAACTGCTTATTTTTCCAATTTTGTAGGTTTGAAAAGGCAAAGTTGACCAGCATTTGGTGCTTGCTCATTACCAACCCCAGTGACAGGTGTGTATTCTAGCTGTGTGTGTGTGCGTGTGTGTTGGGTGTCCCCACCTTGGAGGCAATGATGAAGAGGGTGGTCTCTGCGTTGAGCTGGGCCAGCGTCTTGGCCATGTGAGTTCCATCAATGTTGGAAACAAACCACACGTTGGGTCCGCCGACTGAATACGGCTTCAGAGCCTCGGTTACCATCAGTGGCCCCTGCAAGTAACAGTTACAGCTCCATTACAGCTATAAGAGGTGAAGTCAGCGTTCCTGTAGTCCACCATCATGTCATCTCGGCTGCTGTGTGCATTTTTATAACCTTTACTGACACTTCTTCATTCAGAATCATATTCCAATATGATTGCCATGAGGCTTTGAAGTAAAACGACGGGTTATTGCTTCATCACATTTCCTTTACTTTTAGATGCAACATATTTTCTTTGTGGTGACTCATAGCTTGCAGGTCCCATTCTGCAATATTAAAGTCATGCAGGGCTCCCTGTTATTGTAGCTCAGGGGAAACTGCAGCCTCATGAATTCAATTCTGTATGGCTGAGCTGCACCTTTATGACTTAGGAACTAAATAAACTTGTTACTTGAGTAGCAGCTTTCATTTTATGGTTTCTTCTTATATTTCTTACCTTGCTTTCATTGCTTTTGCTCAATTATGTTCATTTACTCCTATGTAAAGCACTTTGTAATGTTTTGAAATGTGTTCTACAACTAAATATTATTTTTACCAGCAAGTCCACATTACATTATAATTGAAGATTATTACACAAAGCAAAAAATATAATATGTCAAACGTAAGTGGAGTCCACAACTACATAAAAAAAATACAAAAATAAAAAACAGAGAAAGAGAGATTGACAGAGCCGAAATTGTGAGGTGTTTCGCCGGTAGGACACTCACCAGGTCAGACCCCCCGATGCCGACATTGACGACATCGGTGATGGCTTTTCCGCTGAAGCCCTTCCACTCACCGCTGCGCACTTTCTGTAAACACCACAACGCAAAAGGTCATGACCCTCATGTGTACACACAGCATGAGAGCTCCAACAGGACTGGTGCTGGCAGTTACTCCGACTTACACCATGACCCCAAAAGATATATAACTAATTCAATTCTTCACACAAATCATTCATACTGATATAAACTCTCTTTTATATATATATGTATACAAGCACACACATACACACTACTTACGTGACAGAAAGCCTTCATCTTGTTCAACACGCGGTTGACGTCCGGCATGACATCTTTGTCGTTGACATGGATGGGCGTGTTGGAACGGTTGCGCAGGGCAATGTGGAGCACAGCACGACCCTACAGACACACACACACACACACACACACATGCACAGAAAAGCACATACACAAACACACACCATTATGTGCACATACCACACATGCGCAAACAAAAAGAAAAATATCAGACACACACACACACATACTGTATACATGATACTGTTTGGTAAAATCCAGATAACTTCATTATTCATTCCTCTAAAATAGTCTGTTTTATTATTTGATCAATATTTGGTGGAATAGTGATTAAGTAGTACCGGTATAACATCTATTAACTTCACTTCTTTGCAAGCCTCAATATTAGTCTGCACAAATTGCACTGTCACTGAGGAGGATGAAGTTACGCAATACCATTGCATCACAACGTGTGTGTGTGTGTGTGTGGAGGGGGAGGGTTTCCCCTGAGGACCAAACAGGGCACAGATTCAGCCCTCAGTGTGCTGCAATATGCCCAGTCACGACGAGGCCATATTTGCCTGAACACTGTGGCTTCAGCTCTTGATTGTCTTACTATGGCTTCTTTGCAATGTTGGCTACACAGGAATTTAAATTTAATCTACTGCTGCAGCCACTGTAAATCACTCCAGATAAGACTGTCAGCTCAGTGCCTGCATGAATGTAAAGGAGCATAAAGGCTGGGCAATATATTGATATTACATTGGTATTCTGATATGAGACGTCTGGGATTTGGACATCACAATATGCTGATATAGTGTTGTCTTTTCCTGGTTTTAAAAAGATGGAATGTTCTGACCTTATTAGACTGTTCTAGCTGCTCTATTATTTGCTTCCACCTGATTGGTCATCACATCCACATTCCTGCTGACTGTTCACCAAGATTTTGTGTGGAAATTCAATAGTTATCCCTAAAACATTGTTAGAATATCCATATTGGTAAAAGTGATAATGTGATATCTCATTTTGTCCACATTGGCTAGAAGGAAGAGGCACTGTTGAGGCTTTGCAGCTGCATCACAAGTTTCCATCTGGTTCCATCATGGTAAAGTCCATTGGAGAACTGGCAATGTGCATATAGTGGCTAAACAGATGTGACACAAGAATCTGCCTTGTCTTTCACAACACTGAGTTGTAACTTTACAAAATGCTCAGTTAATTAGTTAGTTAGCTAGCTAATTAGCTGGCAGACTAATTTAGCAAAGCAATTTATGTCATGTTGAGATATGCGATAACCAACACTGACTTCAACCAGATATGTTAGTTAGTGTGCAAAAGTATTAACAACGGGTCAATAAAGGTTAACTAACTCTATAACTAACTAATATGGTTTACCAGCTAACAAGCTGACATTAAACACAAACTGATCAGATGTATCTCTGGCAAAATGATCAGTTCCCAGTGAAAAACAGCACAGAAAGCCATATGTATTCAGTTTTGTTGGGATGGACAGAGCCACTGTTGCTCAAAATCTGAGGGCTTCCAATATGGCCACCAGAAGGATGATGGGTAGGGTTGCCAACTGTCCCATATTAGCTGGGATGTCCCATATATTCGGCTAAAGTGGTTTGTCCCATATATTGTAATCTGTAATCACCAGTAGAAGGCTCTCTTACAGATTCTAAATCTGATACAACAGCAGTAGCAACTGATTAAAAAAAATAGCTGTGTGCGGATCATGCCATGGTTGAAATCATCAAATCACAGCCCCTTATGCGCATCAATGCATAGCATAAATACGTAGACTCTCTTTCCTCTTTTGCATTTTTTTTTTTTGCTGTAAAGGTCCAGATTGTGATTTCTTTGATCATTAATTCTGAGGTTTATTCTCATAAGCTTACATAATGATACAGTTTTAGTAAAGTTACAGATTACATGGAATATACACATTTTTTGCCTTTCCAATTGAATAAGAATATGAATATACACTATATATTCACACAACACCATACCCACACGGCCGTGGCGTGCCACCTTTTGTCCCATATTTGGTAGTGAGAAAGTTGGCAACCCTAATGATGGGTTACTTGAAAGCCCTGTGTAATCTTCATACTCTCCAGTGTTGGGATATGTGGGCCTTGTACAGATGGGTTTCTCTGAAATGGTAAATTACTTATTAAGGTGGTTGAAACCCTTTTCAGGTAGCCATCTGTACCTCAGTGAAGTTGATTTTCTCTCCTGAGAACATCTTCTCTCTGGCCTCCTCCACTCCCCTCGACTTGGCCTGTGGACAATAGAAAAGCACAGTTTGCACAAGCAGAGCCACGCATTAAGCATAATACCTTTTCTCCAACTCATATCTAACCCAAACCTTATTACATGATCACAGATTACAGCAATAGTGTACCATATGTGACAACACCATGGACTTTTCTTTCTTTGGCAATCTTTCCTTCCCTCAGTATGAAGAGGAAGTAGTGGTCATATTGTGAGAGAACGTGCTTTGGCTGTGTTTCCACATTCCCAAAGATGTTAGCACAATGCCACAGAACAATGCCACTATACGTCTCACTTGTGATTGTGGGATAAAATATGTGTTTTCCTTCTCAAAAGAAGGTGTTGTAATCCTCCATTAGAATTGAATTTAAGCTAGGTCAGGGTCGAGCTATTTCACTGACTGAATAGAGCATACCTGTGAGCAAAACTGACAATAAAGAACTCTATCTATCTATCTATCTATCTATCTATCTATCTATCTATCTATCTATCTATCTATCTATCTATCTAAGCAAGATTAATCAAGTACTGGTGATTTTAGAGATGGTAAATCTGTCAGATGAATTTTGGAAACTGTCCGCCACTGAAGCTGGTGGATTTAAAAATGAGTTCCCTGCTTGTTGCCAGTAGAGATAAATTAGCTTAAAGGTCCAAAAGCCGATTAGAGATCAACTGGGCTGACTGAAACTCCTACTTTGGTGACAACAGTGCACCATGAAGCACAAGTATCATGTCACTATTGGTGACACTTTAGCTGAGAGGGTCCTCTCTATACACATACCACTAACTGTTTTGTACAGATGGCCTGTTTGCAGTATACCGGCTGAGAGAAATGTACATTTACCAATGGAAAGCATCAGATACAACTACCCATCCTACCATTGTGTCTTCCTGAAACAAACTGTTGATTTATAAAGCAGAGGCAGATTCTCAAAGTTACGGAGAAACAAACCAAAGTTTTATAATTTCATTACCAGTCCACAGCATGCGACTAAGCGTCCTTTATTCTATTAAAGGATAACATGATCAGCTATATTTTTGTTTAATCCTACCTCTATTATTCCCCTTATAATTATTTTAAATCTACCGATGTATATGCCACAGTCAGATGCTCTTACCGTCTGTTCTACTGCAGTCTTCCCTGACCGAATATGCACATTGATCTATTTGAATTCAAAATCTAGCAGAATGGAATTACTTTTGATACAACTGCAGCTGCGATTACTGTGGCCTATAAAGTCATGTTAGGAAAAACGCAATACATGTCAAGTCTCTGAGCTGTTTTAACAGGCATAAAAAAGGGGGGGGGCAGTTTATGACTTCCAGGAGATCAGGCAAACCTGCAGTAGAACAGGCAGAAGCAGATTCTGACTGGGGTAAACACATTGCTGGATTTAGACTTGTCATGAGGATTAATGGCAATTGGAAAAAATGAAATT
This sequence comes from Neoniphon sammara, assembly GCA_900302535.1. Taxonomy (NCBI): domain Eukaryota; kingdom Metazoa; phylum Chordata; class Actinopteri; order Holocentriformes; family Holocentridae; genus Neoniphon; species Neoniphon sammara. The sequence continues at coordinate 40,926 of OMKZ01012669.1, forward strand.
ACACTGGTGCTATTGTTGGATGGAATGGACCACCCTAAAATGAAAATTAATTCGTCATCTGCTCAACTCCATGCCAATAGAAACTAAACCCATACTCGCCCACACTTCCCTGACACTGCAGTAAACTAGCAACACTGTTTACAAGTGCCACAGCCAATTAACATCTGGCAGGATGACAATCATCAGTTCACGTGGAGAGGTACGATTTAACGATTTAAGCCGTTTTACTATGAGTAGAAGGGCTTACAGTTGATTAGAGTCGACAGCTACAGCGTCAATGCTGTGCTGGCTGTGTCTGCATTGTCTGTGTGTTATTTCTAGGGCTACAGGACTAGAGGAAACAGCGTGATGGGAGGTATAGGTTACCATGCTGAGCAGCATGGCCATGACTTCCTCATTGATGAGATTCTTGGAGTAGTCCAGCAGGATGTCTCCATCGTCTGTCTCCAGGGTTGTGCTGTCCAACAGAGAATAAGACCAGTGTCGGTGCATTTAGCATACAAAGATGTACAATTCAGGCTCCTTCGACTTGTAACGGCAATGCAACTCTTGCTACAATCACAAGATTCAAAGGCAGCAAAACCATTTGAGTGCTTTGAGAGAGCTGATTGTATTCTTATTACAGATAAATGGCTTCAGGCTACAAACAAGGTTGGCGATAGACTGAGAAGACACAGGAGTCATTGTCAAAAATTGCACTAACACATTTGTTAATTTCCATCAGAACAACGTCCTTCAGTACATAAGCAATGCAATTTTCTAGATCAGTGGTTTTCAATTATGTGCCATGGCAAGACAGGAGCATGCAGCCACCCCTCCACTCCCCATTTAACAGTATTTGCCCTTACATGAAAGGATGTATAGAGTATGTATTTGAAGAAACATATGAAGAAATCTCACTGAGTTGGGTGAAGTTGCCACCTTCCTAACTTAAATTATGTGGGAAACATATTCCAGCAGGGTGAACATACTGCCTGTCAGAATCGGTGTCCTCATCTACACTGTTTGCTCTTACAGAAATGGTTTACAGAGCTTTAAGGTAATTTTTTTAGAAATCTCAGTTTGGTGAACGTGACCTGCTTGAAGTTAGGATGAGGGCACTGTCTATTATTTTGTAGTCTGACAAAACATGTATCCCCTGATTATCAATGAATTCTTATCGATGAAATGTTTCACTGAGTGCACCTTTGAGATATAAAAATATTGTGTAACATATACATGTTACACAATGCTTTTAGAACATTTGCAAGCCAGCCACAGGTAGCCTAACATCTTTCCTGCAGTGAAACCAAGGTAATGCCGGCTACTTTTGTAATGTTTGAAACTCTGTGATAGGAAAATTGTCCACAAAACTGACGATTTATTATTGCTGAAAATCAAGGCGCACCTTCTTTAAGGGCGTATGAACCTCATTTCAACCTCGGTTAAGGGCTATATTACTTGGCGGAATGATTACATTTTATTATTTTAATCTAACTCCTGTTAATCTTAATTAAAATGTGTGTCCGTCCGAGTTTTACTACAAACGTGCACATTCGCACGTAGCCAAACTGAATAATCATTGGACGCAGACAAGGAAGCACATGTTCTGCAGCCAAGCAACCACCAGCCAGCCCGCTTCATTAGAACATGCTAAACACGGACTTTTTCATTGTGGAAATATTAGTGAGTGATCTGGCTGATGACTAACGTTATGTACTTTACTGGGGTCGAAATGTATACAATCGGATTTACGTCCTGGGTTCTTACCAACAGCAATACTGACTAGCTAGTGCGACATGAATGCGTTTATCTTCGGACACATCCCCTTCTGACGCGCACTCCTGTACGTTACAGCAAACTTTGGATGACAGCGCTCCACAGTCAGTCTACAATATGTACATAGGTTTGTGTCATATCATTGTAGTGATAACACACATATTTTGGGGTACTAAATTAAGCTTAGTTTCATTTGTGCCAACCGTCGGGATAAGGTTAAGCTAACGTTAGCGACGAACGAGTGGTGAACTTAGTTGTGATTGAGATTCTACACAGAGTGGGCAGTGTAGGCCAGACTTCCATATAACAGTTAACATTAGTCCACATGGAGCAGAAATCCAAAATATGTAAGAAAGAAAAAAATAGCCGGTAGAAGATTGAAATAAAGCAGCTGTTGTCCGATAATGGATCTGGGGCGTACGTTATTTATTTTTTTCATCGGTTAGCACGAAAATAGATGCAGGTTACATAAACGTCTGCAAAATGAATGCGTTTGCATTATTACACTGTACCCTGGGAGCGGTTATACTGACAGAAGTAAACTTGCAAACAGTAAAGCTGACAAGACTGACATCTCAACACAGCTAGCAAAACTGTCCGATAATGGACCTTGTGATATTAGCAAGCCAGCTAATATTGGCTAGCTGCCTTATTTAATTCACTGTCGATGCTAGGCCTATACATTGTTTGACAGATTTACAAAGAACCAGCTGAAATATTATAGGTATCACACTGGCCCAGTTCTTAAATTTAACTTATGGGGACGTTTCAATCAGCAAGATTGAGGTGGAAAAGTATCGATTTGAAACGATGACCTTGTAACTCATACAAGTAGACGCAGTTTACACGGCTAGCGCTGTGCGGAGGGCGGAAATACAGTCAGTGGAGTAAGTTCATCTGAATATATAGCGGAGAGGTTTGTGTAATTTAAATGACAGGGCAGTCATGCTTAACTGTGCCGAGGGAAGGCCCAGACTGTGGTGATGCCTGTCACGTCGGTACAGAAAGTATGCAACTCTGTCAGCATCATTTCCACCTCCCTGTCTTCAGCCCGAATTATTACCACACCCCCCACGTCTACCCTTCAGATTCATGCAATTATTAAGTTCATAGTTATTATTAAATGTTGGCTTCCCAACCTGAATTTGCTGAATCTGTCCTTGTCGCCGTCAAACATCTCCCTCATGTTGAGGCTCCCCGCATTGGCTTTGTACCATTGCTCAAGTTTCTTGTAGTTTGGATCACTTGTGAGTCCCATTATGGTGGTAACTGGTGATACTGGTGGAGGTCCCCTTCAAAATGGTACTCCAGTCACTGTGGGAAACTGGTTTCCTTGTGTAGAGGGGAGATGAAGAGGTACAGTAGCGCTGGAGTGCAGTGCAATGAGAAGGGATGGAGGATGGTTAGACCAGCCTGCACCAATGGCAAGATAAAGGCCTCGCCACTCCCTCCTGCTGCACTCCTCCTACTTAACTGTGACAACCACACATGCAACCTGTATAGACAAGGATTACTGCCAGTAGATGGCATTGCTTGCGTAACGTTGATTTGCCAAGCTGATAGTAAACCCTTGATATTAAAACTTATTTTTGCACAAATGAATACAAACCATGAAATTATATGGCATTCTTTGGTATGTAATGTAATGAACTGTCTATTGGCTTGAACTTAATGTTACATTTTTAACATCTATTTTACATAGGCACTTAACATAGACTACGTGAAGCAAGAGAGTGGAGCATTTATTGCAATTTATGGCAGTTGTGATTGACATTTCAAACAAGCACAAAAACAGAGGATGTATGTGTCCACCCACATAGAGAACTTAATGCCCTACTGGAAACCTCTGAAGCATTATTCCAATTCTGAAGCCATGTCTTAATTGTTACCTGATAAATTATGCATTTAATGACGTTATAATCCTTAATTATCGTATTTCTTTTTCTATATATTTCAAGCAATAAAAACATACAAGTCCTCTTATAATGAATGAACCTCACTAGCACAGCCGAGTAACTTTCCTGACTGGATACAGTTTACAATGTTCAGTCATTGAGAGATGTAATACACCTGCTTATCTGGTTTAAGTCTCTTCAAGTAAAAACTGAGGCTAACAATGAAGCTGCATGGAGCAAATTTTACTTGAGAATTTAACTCAAAATCAAATGACTTGCCCGGAAAATTAACTGTTAAAAGTAGCTCATTAAGAGGATGCAAGTGCTTACTTTGATACAGAAATCATGAAAATCACACCAACACAGCTAGTATCATTTACGGTAGGAAACATCCAGTATATTTTCCTATTTAATTGTAAATTCTTTGTTGTCTAAAAATTAAAGTCACAAAAACAACAACAACTTTAAAATCACTCCAAAAAAGCACCCGGAGTGGTATTACTGTATACATTTACTCAAGTGCAGTAGCTACAGTAATTAGACTCCATTACTTTTCATATCTACCAAGACACTGAGACACAACAGAAATGAACACAAGGCAAAGTAATGAACAACTGTTTATTGTTTGCTCTTAATAAAAACCCCAGTCCACTGAGGCCCACAGAGAAGGACACCATGCTGGGTTCAAAGACAAAACATGTGGCTGTGACTCCAGAGAGTGTTAAAGGAAGCCAGGAGAAAAACAAAACATGACCTTGGCCTGCCTGCTTTGAACCTCATGATGCTCAGCCACTAGACTTTTCTGTTATTGCATCAACAATCTAGGCCGTTCTTCTTCTGCCAAATTTCTATTTTTCTTCTTTTTGTTTCTCATGGTGACTAACAAGCAGGGCCATTGTAGTGTTGTGCATTCATAAACAACACCATGAAGAACTAAAGGGCTTCCTTTAAAATCTAGGCACATAAGCCCCCTCCCACTTATCCATTTGGCCATAGCACCCTTCAATAAGAGTCATTTCTAAGACACTAATTATAACTGAATCACCCCATCTCAGTGGTTCTCAACTTGTGCGCCCTGGAGGAACTAAAATTGTGCCTTGAGCCAAAAAGCCAAAATGTAAGAGGAAAAAAATACGTTGTAATTATTAAACCAAGTGAACATGAGAGCCAGCATTAAGCTTCAAGCATGTCAAACCTTGTCGAGTAGCTTTTGTGCTCGTGTCCCCTTATGTTAGTAGTGCAAGGCTTATTGTAACATGCTTGAACCATAATGCTGGAAGATGTGGATTTTTATTTACTTAAATGTGGCACGGCACTCAAAGAGTTGAGAACCACTGCCTTTAATCGACCCAATTCCCTCTGAATAACCAGCTGAAATGTATCCAAAGAGGCCTGTCCCGGACTGGATGCCTGAATAAGGTGCCAAATTAGTTTGGACAGGACATCGAAGAAATTAAAAATCTTTCAGTTATGCATGACATGTACGTTCCACAGATTTACAACTGCTATGGTGTGACATAAACAGACTTTTGTTGATTTCATTCTTAATTTCCTCAAAGATTTTAAAGCCAAAAAAAAAAAGACGGGTAAAATAAATTCAAATGTTTTTTGTGCCTTAATGCAAAGGAAAAGCCTCTACTTAACCCAACAGCAAAAAAATTACATTTGAACTTGGCAATCTGTATTATAATATTTATCTGGAAAAGATCAGGAAATAAACTCATATGCACTCAAGTTCAAACAGAAGTGTGCAAACCACTGAGTTACAGCTAGACAAAGCCTAAAATCATGGTTGTTTCCCATTACTTTTCAATCATCTAGAACATGTTGACGTTAGTTGTTATCCTCTAGCATTAAGGCAAATCAAGAAAATATTTTTCTATACATTTCCTGAGCACAATTAAGTACTTTAAAGGTAGCTTTGCAAGTCAAACTGACATCTTTTCACAAAATTTGGGGATTTTCCATTCTGGAGCCAAAGCCATAATGCAGACATCTTTAAAATACATTTTAAATAACCAGGCCAGGGTCAAGCAGGATTTGCATACAAGTCTTAGAGATTGTTTGAACCTACTAAGAGTACCAGATGTGTGGGGTGCCAAATGCTTTATTTTCTGTGATAGACAAAGTACCTGACATTCTGAACTGATGTGGTAAACCCCACCCATCTCTCTGTAAATACTATTTGACCCTGGTCTGTAGAGAACAATATTTCTGCAATCAAATCTTCACTTTTAATTCTAGTTTTCCAAGCTCGTTCACACTGGGCCGTCAGGTATCATGACAACATTGCTAAGTCATTATTAGCAGAATACAATCTCGGGACAGATGAACAGAAAACACCATTTTATAACAACTCTGAAATCGTAAAAGTGCAACTGTACATTTCTTGCCAGATCAAAATGTCACTGAATGGTTTAAGTACTTAAATCATGCCAGGCCAAGATGGCATCAGACAGTATTCAGTCAGAGTTAATCAGATCCTTATCCCAAATGGGCCTGATCATTCATAACTTCAAAAATAAGTATCAATATTGCTAGGAAACTATGTTGCTACACCCAGACAGTTAGGTAATTTTGCTAGTTTTTTTTTTTCTATTTATAGTTCTGTTGACATCACTTTTGTAGCTTAAGCAGGCTATCAACCACCATGCAGTGCCATGGGACAAAGTTAGTGGCATTGGTTTGAGTTTTTTCCCCACGTAAAGGTGGAGTTTGCTGTAACAGGTGGAGAAAATGAAACATGGCGAGCCTATGAGTTGTGTCATTTGAGGATGCTAAAATTAGAGCGGTATAAATTAGTGTGTCTCATGAAGCAGCGCCTGACAAAAAAAATTAAACATGTACATATGAATGATAGCATCTCAAAAAGGTACTTAGCCAAGTCACAATCAAAGTGCAATTATTCTTAACTGGCCTGTTTGCTGGGAAGCACATAAAGGTGGTGGCCTGCTTTAGCTAGATGCATTTAGTCCATGTCTATATAAATGACAGTACATTATGTAACTGCAGCAAACAGCAGCATCTCAAACCCTAGTCACGTTTGTACCAGCGGCCCACAAAGTAAATCAAAAAAGAAAAGAAAAACAGGGAGGGATTTGACCTACAGTCTATCCGCGACCCATCCTGCTCTAAACCTTAAGATGTGGACTGGGAATAAAACTACCACAAAAACCAGTAGATTACATGTGTTGACGGCTACCACCTCCCTATGCTAATGTTAGAACATGAAAGCTAGTGAAGAAAAATCCTCATCAATTTCAAACTTACATTTGTCGAGAAGTAAACTCCTTAAGATGGACATCGACGAACAAAACATAGCAGGTGAAAACTGAATGTGAAGGAGATTCAGGTGAGACAATCTAGCGAATAAACACAAGCACTGCTGTTTGAGAGGTGGGACAGACATGACAGTGAACGGGCTGACTAGTACAGGATAAAGTACGTGTGGTAGTAGAAAAATACACGGTAGAAAGCT
>OMKZ01012676.1:4263-28784 GCA_900302535.1 Neoniphon sammara
GAGTGAGAGAGAGAGAGATAGACACAGAGAGAAAAGCAGGGTGGGGAGAGAAAAGAGAGAGGTTGAGAGGTATGTGTATCTGTAAGTACCTGTATGTGTAAATAAAAAAGATTAAACATAAAGTAGATATTTGTGTGTGCATGTGTGTGTGTGTGTGTGTGTGTGTGTGTGTGTGTGTGTGTGTGTGTGTGTTCAAACAAATAATGGAAAAAGAGGGACAGACATTGAATTGGTGTGCTGAGTCATGGTGGAAGACTTCAACTGGTTTGGTTTATTAGACAGTTCCACAGTCTACATTCTCTGTGTTTACATTTTAGGCGCTGAGCTGACATCTCTAATCCAGAGTGACTTCCAATGAGTAAGCAGGTGGGATTTCAGTGTCTTGCCCAAAGACACTTTGACAGGACACGTGGCAGCTGGTGCACACATTGGCTGGTGCAGGGATTGAGGCTCTCTGAACACTGTGCCAACCTGCTGCCCTAAGTCTACACTTGTAATTGTTAAGGGGTGCACACACACTGTCAATTTGACAATGTGGGTGCACAAAAGGCTGTGCTCTACAGTGGTTTTAGAGCAGCTAAGAGGCAATGTTGAGTATGGTGCAAAGCATGGAGCCAAGTAACAGCAGCAGAACAACACATCATTGTATGTATGAGTATGAGAGGTGATGTGCTAATTTTTGAACAAACACACACTTGTCACAAGTGTGTGTTTATCAGGTATTTGGTAAGTTAGGGTTAGACTGACATATCAGTTTGCCAGTGTATCTTTTTTTATTTGGATTGGGGCCAGATATGTCGCCCACAGCCGAAAGTTCCTCCTTGAACACAGCTAAACAGTAAACCAGCACTGAAATTTTATTGGATTGTATTAATAAATTTCTTTATTTATTACGTTTTTTGTAAGTTAATTTGTCATTTTAAGGCAGTAATGTATCTCAGAGTCTGCCATACTATTGTAAAGGTGTGGTGGATCACCCTGCTTCAAGGAGCTGCTAACCCTAAAGTCATTTCATTGATTTGAATAGAGAATTTAAATCTTAGATCAGACTACAAAACCATTATGATTAAATTTTGGCTTTGCTTGCTTTTTCCATCGGGAACCTGATCATTTTAGACAACCAGGCAAAGACAGATGTCACACAAAAAATGAGAGATCACACACTGTCACTTATAAAGTCATCACTCAACATTTTTCCATTTATCTGAAAAGTTCATTGTACGTGCATAGCTGTTTAAGCATTTCTTGCTGCTTGAATTTAGATTACAAATATATTATTACAAGGTTAACATCAGTGCAGTGGAAGGAACTAGCTTAGGGAACAAAAACAAGCACTGATAAAGAACGATACTTTGGTAAAATGGAAATGTACCCAGGAATGAAAGTGAATTTATGACTTGAAAAATAATATTATGATCTGTTATTAGTTTCATTCTAATGGTTTCAGGAATTTAATTTATGGGTCAGAGCATTTGAATTGGAAAAAACACAGTTAGGTGTAGAGTGAACCAATAGCAAAATAGTTTTGATTCCTTCACCTGGTTTACATAGATGAAGATTTCTTTTAGACTTCTTTCAGTTGATTTGCAACTTTGCAAGAATTGACCAAATAGAAATGGGAATCCAAACCATCTATGTGAGTGGGTAGCAGTTATTGTTGTTGTTGTTGTTGTTGTTGAAATGTGACTTGGGTCTGGTTCACTGTCTTTATCTTCTTCCTTAAGCTAAAAACTTGATAAGAGTTTTAGGCCAAGGAGGAACAAAAAGCTTGAGATTTCAGTTTTGGTAAGAGTTGTACTGCGACACACTGCACAAGTCCAGCCAAATTGGACAAACTCGAACATGTCTGAAGAAATCTTGTCAGTCTGACATGGCTAGTATTGTCTGGCATGACCAGGCTTCAGTGTCCCGTTATGGTCCGAATGTTCTTTCAGAGGCATTTTGTACCTTGCCAAGACTAAAATTCTGGGAGAAAGACTGAGCAACATTGAAAACTTAAAGATACTAAGCATTGGCACAAATATAGATAGTAGAATTTGAGAGTGGAATTTCCCTTTAATTCCAACAATTATCATACCAGCTGCTTTCGCTAATTAGCACAAGTTCAGCCAGGGGGGAAGTAATTAATCACTGAAATCAGCTGGTTTAGTGTTTGGTTTAAATGAAAACCTACACAGTCTTGGCCTTCAGTGGCTCATGATTGGACACTTGTAATCTATAGATTGACTGTTTCTCAAAGCCTAGGCTGCAACCGAGGTAGGCGGCATTTCTTGGCTGCTACTTCATCGAAGGCCGTTCCAATTAGAAGGATCCTTTGAATAAAGACGAGAAACGCAGGCTTCATCCGGTGGTTTTCGAAGGAAGTAGCCTAAGATGTATCTTCCCTGGTTGTATGTCTCCAACAATTCTGTGCATTAACCGGAAGTCCATTTTAAAAAAAGAAAAGCGCAAAAATGGGGGTAAGCGGCTCCAGTGGTATTCATCATTAAATGTAAGGTAAAAACTATGTAAAATAGTGCTTCTGTTGTGTTTTTCTACATGCATGAGGCCTGAGACATTTATAAAAGCTTGAAATCCCAGTGACATGGCATGAATAAGATAAACGTTAGTTAGCTGTCCAAGTCTGCCACGTTCAGTAACTGCAGATAATTGATAAATTGAAGCACAAGGTTAATAAAAGAGATGCTTTCTGAATGTCATTGAAATAAATTTAACGTATATTTATATTTAACAGCGATGCACTTTCTGGTGATGTACTTTTCACACATCCGGTCTTGGTCGACCGTTTCAAAAGAAAAATCTAGCCTTCATAGTGCAGTGCTACCAAGGACCTGTTCTTCCTCGACTGCAGCCTAGACTTTGAGAAGCAGCTAAAGCAGACTGTAGAGGCAGACTGTAGACTAATAAACCACTGTAACTCTTTATTCTTGCATCAATAACACCTCCAACAGAAGCTAGGATTTTAACTGGTACAAAATTACAATTCATTACAATCCTAGCATCACTTCCTTGAGAACTTTCTAGATTTAGAGCTGATTTTAATATTCTGATGATCACTTTTAAAGCTCTATTATGTACTTTCAACTCTCTACAAGCCAGAAGACAGCCTCAGATCCTCAGGCCCTCCTTGCCCTTCCATAGTTTAGGACAAAGACAAAAAAACTTTTGCTGTCAGGGCAGGGCTGCACCATCTGCTCTGATGTTCTTACCTGCATGTTGTAAGTGAATTTCATACTTAAAGCTTAGCAGCTACTAGTTATTTCGTAACCTAAGTGGCAACTAAGTGGCAAATTGAGCGTCTCTCCTTAAAATAATACGTAGTCACATAATATTATATCTGTTAATCCAATCAGCATCATTCGAACTTACTGTTACTGAAATACTTTTGCCTATTTGTAATAAGTGTGTTGGCAGCTGCTGGCATCTAGGTACACACAGTTGTTGATGCGTTGGTGCAGGGCAAGTGAAACCCAAAGAACTACTTAGGGTTTCACTTGCCCCACACACAGTGTACTTGTGTGTGCATACTGTCATCTGTTACATTTTGCATTGAACCAGATGCAAAATAATGAAGCGTGACACAGACTTGGAGGTCAACCTCTATTAAACTGGTAATCCTCGTCATACCCTGTGTTTTGAGGCACCGTGCCTCAGTGGTTCGCATTCTCTTCTCACAGCAAGAAGGTCCTTGGATCGAATCTCGGCCCCGGTCCTTTCTGCGTGGACTTTGTATTTTCTCCCTGTGTCTGTGTGGCTTTCCTCTCACAGTCCAAAGACATGCAGGTCTGTTGAATTGAAGACTCCAAATGCTCGTGTGTGAGCGCGGTTGCATGTGTATCAGCCCCACATCAATCAACTTTTCTTTCGTAATAAATAAATAAATAAATAAGAGTCCTCTGCCCAGGGAAACTCTCAGCTTTTTGATGTACAGTATTTAATGTTCTCCAAGCCAGACAGCTGTAGGCAGGCTCATACCAGCTAACCAAGAACCCTTTTGGAACCTTTTTTATGTGTGTAACAGAGTAGATGGAGAAAAGGGGAGAGAGAGAGATCACAGAGCAGGCGAAATGGAAATGGAGGAGCGTTAAGCTGTAGCTCCAAAAGAGAAGGGGAAGAGATTAGACACAGGGGCTCTGTTGTGAGTTTGATTTGAATTAATCCATTTACTTGATATTGAATCATTTTGAATCGCGCATGAAAATTGCATTTGACATCCCATTATACATCCCATTGTGACAAATATTAGCCACTTACTCTAGTTCCATCATGTAGTTCCTTGTAGAATCCATAGGGGAGCCGAATTGCCACTGATCTATAATGCATGGGGAGAGAGTGTCTATGGGGCGTTGGGGAATTTTCTGTGTGAGTTGAAGCTTTGCCGTATAATTCTTTCATCATCTGGTTATGCTGTGTTTTTTTTTTTTTTTTTTTTGTCGTATTTAGGCAGAAGTGAAGGTTGGACATGACTGCTGGGGATGTTTTCTTTCTTTTTTTTTTCTTGCAATAGTAAGTGCACTAGGAGTCTACTCTAGACTGAGCTGTGCCCAGACACTGTCCTGTATCTGTGAGGTGAAGTATGAGTAGTCGCTCTGTAATTCCACTGAAGACAGACAGCTGGATAAAGGGGAAGAGGAAGAGATCAGACGAGATAGACAGAGAAGAGCGGGGCTAGAGAGAGAGAGGCAGAAACAACCCTTTGGAAACATTTTGAAAAGATATAAAAATGACAAGCTATAAAAGACAGGATGATAGCCCAATGTTTAGATAAGAGAGGGAAAAGACTAAAATCCCCGGCTGTGAAAGTAGAAGAGTGATGAGCTTTCATAAAGGGAAGAAGCACGGCAGAGACAATCTTAAAACTACTGTCATGTGTCATCAGAATCACCCAGCAGTTATCAGTACTTTAATGGTAAGATGAGAATGATTCAGTAGCACAAGTTTGCACATATGCACACGCACACAGCCACTGACAGAGCAATTTTCTTTAATCTTAATAACCGTGAACATGTTAGATTGACCCATTTCAGCTGCAAAGCAAGTGATCAGTAATTTTATTCCTTTATTCCTTATCAAATCCCCTTACGCTTGCTATATATCCCCATATCCATAATGCATGCATTGTGATAATTTGAAGTGCATTATGTAACCGTTTCTCAAAACCCTCAGGCATCAGTGGGTGAAGAGGTGGAAGAAGCAAGGGATTTGCTGGAAGAGAAGGAAGAGTAGGAGAAGAAAAAAGGGGAGAGAGGTGAAGTAGAGGAGACAAGAGAAATCAGGAAAGGGCAATCAGGGATGAGGAAATTAGAATAGGAAAATCAGGGAGGGAGGTGTTGACGGGGTGTGGGAATCTGCATTCAAGCAAACGGCTCGGCTCCATAAACAAGACAGACAAACAGACGGTAGACACAAAGAGAGGTGGGTAGGCAGGATGGAAGACCAACAGCCACCTATTTAACTGTCCTTGGACACAGCCTAACAGAGATAGAGATAAAGGTTGTGGCTGCAGATAAAGGTAAAGGAACACAATGTGAAGAGTAAGGTACAGAGTTTGAATAGGCCTGTGAAATACTGAATGTATTCTTTTTATGGAAAATCTGGGATGTCTGTGCAGAGTGCAAATGGCTGTAAAGCTGTGAGATGATTAGAATCTACAAAATCTACAAAAGGTGAATAGACAAATCTGGTGACAGAAATGTGTGTTCCATCCTCTTACAACCCCGCCACTGCTGGCGTGGCAAAGTCATGGGACTCAATACTGTTACCTAACAACTATTATTGACAGCGAAAGCTTGGATTATTGGATTGACGACATCAGGCAGTGCCCCCTACTCACGGATCAAGTGACTCTTTGTGGATCCATAATTTTTTTAAACATTAGTGGTGGTGTGGAGATGAGGCGGAATCACTTCCACGATCATTTCAGTTGACTGAAACGATCACAGAAAAAGAGCAGACCCACCTCTTTTTCTGGAAATTTAGAGTATGCATATCATTGAAATATATAGGAAAGTATACCTGCTTCCTCCTTAGTAATGTAGCCTCCTCCTTAACAGTTTACCCACCTCATTAAGTATCACAGGCTTGCGTGCACTGTCTGGATCTATAGCACTGCACAAAGTGGGACTGGCGTGATTTCACAGATCAGCAGCTCAGTGTGTTAAGTTATACAGAAGCATTACTAGCAGTGAGTTTGTTACTGTGAAGCAAATGAATGAGTAAGGCTAATTAAAACTGTAGGTCCTATCCTTGTGGGGCATAATAGCCTAATTGTAGCTGAGCTTGTATGTGCTGCTACACTACATAATTAATTGTTAATTTTCTAACAATTTTGCGTTTCATTAATTTCTTGTTGTAACAGACTACATGCATCGACTGTCTGCAAACATATAAGCTGTTAAGAGCAAACATAACGATTAATTTGGTGTGTTCCATTGCAAGGAGTCCTGTTTATTCCTACGAACGTCCTGTTTAACATAAGTAATGTGTAGTTACTGTTGTGGCATCAGGCTTGCCATATTTAAAGATTACATTAATTAAACATTCCACTTGGCAGCAACAGGGGGTCATTTATCGGGAGCTGCATAGTCAAATCCTGCAACTCTCAGCCTTGGAGCCCAAGTTGCGATTTAAGTCCAAAAATCCTGGAGTTGAACATCACAAAATTAACTATTATTAATTATTATTAATCAGAAAATTGGTCATGACTTCAGCCTTGGAAAAAAAAAAAGACCACTTGTGACCACCTGCTATAATCATGTAGCCTGCGGCTGAAGTGCTGTGTTAATGGTCTTAGCTAGCATCAGATTCTTGTTAGCATATCAGTGAACAAACAGTTGCATCACATGATTTCTTCCTTACGTTCTTCTTTGATTTCCTAGACATTGTTCTTTTGTACAAGTCGTATAAAAAAGGTAAAGGTACAAAAATAAATAAATTACTATAAAACCCTCAGGACAGTTTTCTGTTTAAAGGCGTGAATGTAGTACTGAGATGCCACCACAGTAATGGTGAGTTGTTTATATCCTGCCTGTTTTCCCAAATTTGTGCTTACAGAACTTAGTGGGGGCTCAACTTTATTTTTTTTTTTAAAAAGCTGTTATTTCTAGACATTGTTAAAATCATATAGCAAGCTGTATCAGCATAAGATTGAGAAGTTCACTTTGATGTGTTACAGCCTTGCACTGCTTAAATGATTCAAATATTTGAGTCTTCTCAGTGCCATTTATGGAGCTGTATGGTTTGCTTCAAAGAAAATGGAAAGATAAGAAAAAAAATGTTTAGTTTTCATTAAACCAATTTCTTTGTAGTAAGCCCTCAAATGATGTTTAATAGCTTGGATAGATCTTCTGAGAGATGGACGTATTATCAGTTGTCTCCTCCAAATAGAAAAGATGGATTAAAGAAATGTGTAAAGAGAGCATCTTTTCCTGATTGATATCAAATACCCCACATTGAATTCTTAATCAGGGATCATTGATTTAGACTCATGCATAGTTCAGTTGTTCGAACTGAAGATGAAGATCTTCAAGGCCCCTGGAGTATCTGGCATGTAATATTAGGTGGAAATAACCTTATTTCTCAAGTCAAAAACGCATATTTTTCTAACTTCCCCATCTTCAAAGTTTTTCAGCTCCACATTAAATTTACCTCAACTTTATCTGGTTTTCTTTCTGTTTTGTGCAAGTGGGTGACTTTGTTGGTGAGTAAGTGAATGAGAGTCCTGAGCGTTGACCAGTGTATACCGGGGTGAGAGGAAAGGCTTCAGGACAGCAGTCTAAAAGATTTCCACTAAGACCAGCTATTTAATCTATTATGAAATTCATTTTGGGCATGGCTCATCATACTGCTCCAGGAAATCTTCATTTCAATGAAAATAGCATGAGGAATCAAATGAATTGAGCGGACGGGGTATTTGTGATTAAAAAAAAGAGATTCCAGTCAATTCACTTTCCTGTCCCAGAGGGCCAGATTGCCGATTGGTTTCTGTGCTCCCCTGCTCCATAACTTCAGATCGGAGCGTGTGTGCAGCCCGGGTATGACTTGATAGTAGGGATGGAGGGCTGGAATACTCAAATACTGTGCATCTAAAATGCCTGGCTTTCTGATCAAATGCAGAATGCCCAGAGACAGTTAAGCCCTTCAAAGGCTGCACTTTGGTCAACTGGAAATAATTATATAAGTTTTATGATGTGAAAAGACAAGCCAAAGATTTTACATAATGAAAGAGATTATGTCAAAGATAATTTTTGTTGGTTCAGTAATCAATACTGTCAATAGTGGTTTCTCTCTTTGTATAGTGCACAGTTAAACACTGGGGTTGTTGTTTTTTTTTTTTCTCATGTTCAGACTTATAATGATGAGCTGGGACAGCTTTCTGATTTAATCATGTAGTTTGCTTGCTGTACAGTTCAGTTTGTACTTCAGAGGTCAATCTTGTAGGACTTAACCAGACTTAATTTCTGCATCTTGTACTCAGCAGAAAAGCCAGTAAGCCACTGGATCACAGCATCGTGTGAGTCCAGTGTTTAATTTATAAAATCACAGATAAAAATATTAGTTGGGAAACCTTTTCTCCCAGTGTTTGGTCAAATAACTCCAGAAAAGGTTACAAACTTCATCAATCTGGTTAATATTTGACAGTGGCTTCAGTAAGAGTTAAACTATTTCTACTTTGTGCCATCTTCTGTCATAGATTTGCAAACTGGAGATTGAGCAATTACATATGTCCTTATCTTTGAATTTAAAGATGGATTGAGGTCCAGGTGCTGTTAAACTATACTGCCAGGTAGGCCTGGCAGAATGTGCCGCCAGACCGAGCAGAATGGCATTTTTAATGTGAAGGAATAGAGGGGGAAACGAACAAGGCCGGGTGATGTGCATTCTAAATGTGGGGGATGTGGAGGGATTGGCTCGCCTGAGGCAAAATGTCCACAAAGTGCATTTTGAATGCGAATCACCCTGACCTGAGTACATTTCCACGCACATACAACAGCTTACCAACAAATTATAATTTATATCAAATGTAAGTATAATTTGCAGCCTCACGACACAGACAAAACACAAATTGTTCCTCCCAAGATGTTCAGAAGATATTAAGTAAGATTTCATCTGGCTTGCACGGCAACATGTTTTGGATTAGCAGCTTTGCAGAAGATAAACACTTGCCAGCAATATCTGTGTTTCCCTAGTAGCCTCTGAAGGTCTGACTAATAACTTACTTCACTCCTTCAGCAAATAGGCAGGAAGCGTTCTAGTCCGGTACCCCTCCAATCCAGCAAACTGCTAGCAAACCCCGATGAGCACTGAAATTGCTTACAGTCACAGATCTGTGAATGTGGCGTCATTGTCTTCCAGCAAAGCCTCCCAAATAGTGATTTCATTATCTCCAGAACAATGTCAACATTTTAGCTTCCCAAACTAAAGGGTGTTTTCAGGCAGAGCAGTGGATACTACAAAGTGCTTCACCTTTGAGGGCAGTTCCACTCTGTTTGGGGGAAAGGCAGTTTTCACAGGGAGAGGAAATTGCTAAAACAGGGTAAACAAAACTAGACAGCACATACACCTTTCACTGGCTAAATATACTTCTATTTAAACATGAACACAACTAAAAGATCATACCATCCTAGATACTGCTTTTACATTTATTTATTTATTTATTTAAAGTACCATTGGTGGTGTTTGCGTTCATGGTTATATACAAGCTAACTAGCCAACTTCTTCCATTCTCCCACTGATCCAGTGGGAAGTAAAATTTAATTGGTTGTGAAGCACCTGTGTATTCCTCTTGGAAAAGTTGAAGCAATTTCAATTTTTTCACCCTCCCCATCACAGTCGAGTGGATTTGTGTGTGTGTGTGTGTGTGTGTGTGTGTGTGTGTGTGTGTGTGTGTGTGTGTGTGTGCGTGCGTGTGTGCTTCACTGGTCAGTGTATGGTGGATTGTCCAACTCGCTCTGACTGAAAGTGAATTCAGCTGCTCCTTTTGTAAGTCTAACAATACTTTGAAAACACCTTAACTGTAGGCTACATGAATCAGTAAGTGTTTTCTGGCACAGAAACAGATGACACCACTGCATTTTAGGGAGACTGGGTGGAGTCACTAATGAGAGAATGGACTTAACTAGACTTAATTTCTGCATCTACTCAGCATTAAAAGAAAAAAAAAATCACTCATCAAACATCACAGCATTGTGTCCGTCCAGTGTTTAAATTTATGAATCACAAATTAAAGTAGCTGGGAAACCTTCTTTCCCAGTGTTTGGTCAAATACCTAATCACAGAATAGGTTGCAAACTTCATAAATTTTGTTGTTATTTGACAGTGGCTTCAGTAAGTCTACTATTGCAGTCTGCTATTACAAATGTCCATATATTTGTACTGAGAAATTTGAAAGTGCTGAAACGTGTATTAATAGACCCTCCTATCATATGTGTGCTGTATTGCTGCCTTTTCACTGAAATCTGACATTTTGGTAAGACAGTTTTAACATCACAAACATGGTTTGCCTGAACAGTACAAACTGACAGTCAAAATAGCACACAAACCATTGACTGTTAAGCTCAGAGAATACATGTCCCTTATATACATCAACCATTCATGGTGCCTGTTTAAAATTCACTTAAAGAACAAGAAGGAAAGAAAGTGTGGATATGCTGATTTGCACAGAACAGTGATTATACTTTAAATTACATATGGGGAAGAGTTGTACCTTTCAGCAAATCAGAAGCAAGCATTCAAAAGAGGTGTTGTATTAGCATTTGTGATGCTCTGGGATGTTATTATGATTATGCAAGCATGGAGGTACAACATTGAATTTTACATGCTGCACTCAGAAAAATGTAATCATAAAAGGCATTTAACAACAGGGAACAAGTAGGTTTTTTTTTTGGTTGTTGTTGTTTTTTTTTTTTTTTTTTTTTTTTTTTTTTATCAATTTAGCAGCAACCTTTAATGAATTTTGCCAGAGGTGTTTTTTTCATAATGAAATAATTGATCAGGCACATCATCAAACAAATCCTATCAGCAGTCAGAAAACAAATTCTGATATGCAACATTAATAACAATTAATAATGGAATTCTTGACAGAACAGTGAGGTGTAGAGGAGAATCAACAGACTTTTACTACTCATCTCCCTATTAGCACTAACTATGCTGCTACCACCAGCCGCTCACTTCCAGCCCTCTGGTGAACCCCAAAGACCTGCTTTAATCTCCACTCTTTGATATTATCTCAGCTCAATCCTCTATCACTGAGGGAAAAGAGCGGTAGAGAGATGTGAGTTAGAGAGAGGCAGAGATAAACTTAAGCTTCTTGTCTGGCCTACACAAGTGAGTGTACATGACTTGTGTGTTGCATGAACTTGAACTTCCCCCAATGCCAAGTCCTTGAAACTTCTGATGCTGAGTTAGTGCTTGCTTTGATTGATAACACAATTCAACCTCTTAATTGCAGGATTTTAGAGATCTTTTCCGAGATCTGTTTCTCTTTCTCCTCCTCTCTCTGTATCCCTTTTTCCATCTCTTTCTCTCTCACTCTTATATCTTCATACATGCACATATACAGTACACACACACACACGTGCTTGTGTGCACACACATGCATGCACATGTTCACACACGGATGTGCATATTCTCAGTTTGTCATCAGCTGGCCGGAGACACAGTACACAATAGCAAGATCAATTAGCACAAAGCAGAATGAGTTCCTGTCATAGGTCAGCAGCTACATCTGACATCAATGCGCCATGCTTTATGTAAATAGTTTGCTGGACCACTGTTTTATTTGTCATTTTCAGACTTGTTTGAAGGTTCAATAGGGCACATATTCTCAACAGACAAAAAATATTGGGATTAATTAGGGGATTTTCACACTTAACAAGTTAGGCACATAACCTTTCCCATTGTGTCTGCAGTGTTTTGTGTTCCCAAAGCATATCCAGGAACCTGTGGACTTGCAGATGGCTTATTATCTATAATGAAGACATACACTGCATGTCCATACCTTCACTAGCAAGGTGCCTCCAGAGGACCCCCCCCCAACCCCCACCTCAATTTTGTTTCTCCTCAGTGTTCCAATTTCTGAAATAATTTGGCATGTGTTTATGGAGAAGAAAGCATTCTAAATATTTGTTAATTTTTCCTAAAGGATGTTTGTACTTATTCTGGCATCAACTGTCAACTGGTTTGGTTCCAGTCTTGTTACATAAGATGATACAGTTATAAGCTGGTGCTATCTTATCACTCCCATTTCTCTGCGAATTGCGTTGTCTCTCACAAACCATAAGCAGTCAGTTGGCAGCATCCTCCTAGGACTGAATTTCTCATGGATTCTGGTTTATAACAAATCCACAATTCCTGAAAAAAGAACTTTGTATTTACAAGAATTTTGAAAAATAAAGGTCTCCTGGCAAATGTCACTTTTAGCTGAAACACATCCCCTTGGTTTGGCCATGAAAAATTGCGCTGTGATGCTGACACAGTGCTACAACCAATTACATAAACACTGAAGCAGCAGTGTCTGCATTATGTGATAATATTACACGATTAACGATGGAGAAAACTATAGAATAAATCTCATATTTTACCTAGTGGCATTTTGATTATAGACTGTGACTTACAGTATGTTATTTTCTTTGATTATTACTATAGTATTCTGGCCATCTGCCAACCTGCTTCTATGCATCTTTTGTGAAGTCTTCAATCTTGTTGTACTTTGTACATATATGACTATGCCAGTGCTGCTGCCAGCTCTGCCAGTGCTGCAACCCCTGTTACAGATCTTTTGCTTAAGATACTGCATACTTGATACACCAAGTATATTTTCTACACTTTTTGTGAGGTCCTATCACATTACTCTGAACACAGTTTGTTAATCCTGCATGGTGTAACTGTCTTGTCATGTTTCAACTACAATTAGCCAGGTCAAATTCTTACTTAAACTTGTTAAAAGCAATTAGGGCATTTCTTACTGATAATAATGTTGTAAGGCTCTTGATTGGTGGTGATGATCATATTATGGCTTAATAATGCTTTGATAATGTTTAGTCTATCATTTTGGTTTGGGGTCCCAAAGGGAAAGAGCAGGCTCTGCACACATTTGTGAATTTCTGTTCTTGTATTTCTAATATAACATGAGAGGGAAACCCTAGCAGGTCTAGTTCATTGGCTGGTGTGTGCTGTGGAAACACTTTCAGCACCATGGACAGCGACCATGGTGCTGGTATGATATGATATTTTGGTGCACCAAAATATCAGAGGTTTCTGGTGTTCTATGAAGTTGTTGCACACATTTTATTTCAATCATCCCCTCACCAGACACAAGTTTTATCACAAGCAATTCATTATTTCTAACTGTGTTGTCTACATACTGACTTGCCCTTGCAGTGTAAGGCCTAAATTGGTTATGCCACAAACATGCAATTTCAAACATGCATTGGAGACAAAACAGGAATACATACTGACTTCACTAATTGTGTAGTGGGCAAACACTACTGCTCTCCCACCTCATTATGTTTTGTCAGCATAGAACATATAACTTCCCCAATCTACCAAACTGTTGTTTAAAAAAAGAGAGTTTTGGATTGATAAACTAAATACAATGCAACCCGCAGGATAAAGTGGTGATTTTATTTTCAAACCATTGCTGTAGTGTAGCTCCTACTGTGTATGCCCTCATGTATATGGTAATGAGGTTATGTTTTCCGGTCATCACATGGTACAGAACCATCTGTCTACTCATTCAGTTATCCAGTGTAATGTTAACACCATGCTGTACCAATGCATATTTTTACTGATGCTGTGTCTTAGTCTTAAAATTTGGTGTATGCAATAGATCTGCTTGTTGATCATTCATTGTGTAAGTAGGCAATGTATAATTCTCTCTCAGACTTTATAAATATTTGGCTAAGTATCATGTATTTGATGCTTTGATGAAGGCTTTTTGCCAAAAGACGTAACCAAAATGTGCCATAGTGTAATTGAGGTCAAATCATTTTTCAAGTAAGTTTTGTGGACTTTTTCATGTAGTTGCTGTAAGGCAATAATTTTTGTGCACACTTGTGTGCAAAATAATCCCAAAGGACTGTATTTCAAAGCAAACTGGATTCCATGGCAAAAATACTCATCTATTTTTGCCTTTCCACACATTAGATAAAAATTTCAGAACTTTCATATATGTACAGCTAGGTTTTACAAGCACAGTTTGCACACGCACACACAGCAGTTGAGCCCAGTTGCACAAAATACACGCATAAAAACACACACGCAATTGCACAGCATGTGTTTACAATAAATTAGGAGCCAGATGAATGAGGGATAAGTAAGATTATCATTAGCACAAACAGCATACACAGATGCTCACATAAACAATTTTCTCTTTACGTAACAGCCCCATCTATTGTTGAATGCAGTCATTTTGATCTATGGTAATTTTCTATTAATATGTGCTCATGGCAACACAGTACAATAATATGTAAAAGCACACAACATTCACAAAAGGAAATGATTGTTAATGGGTTAATGTAAAGTGGGATAGCAGTTCTTTGACATGTGGGAGCTGAATACCAACTTACAGATGCAAACTAAGATGGTCAGATCAAAGATTTGTCTCCTCTCTTGCTGGAGAAATTGCTGCTCACTCCTTATTAAAGCCGTAGCTCAGGGCTGTTTATTTAAATTAACACAACCAGGATGATTTTTTCCCTCACTACACTTATGTTTCAGTTGTAATTAATGAATAAATTATCAGAGTATAGGGTCATATAAATAATGCATCAGCTCAAACATGTTGGAATAGGATACTTTTTAAGACATAGGTATTGTATTATTCTGCTTATTTTCCATTTTAATAGTAAAATAGAGTTCCCATATGTTATTTGACAATTCCATGGCGCTTCAGCAGATTTATTTTACTGGTCAGTGGCTCAGTATGTAGACAGAGAAGACAGGGGACACAGGAACAGCATTGCTTTGAGTATTTGTGCATCGTCATAATCCGTTTTAAAGCTGCACTAGGCATTTTTCTTTAATAGACACATTTTATGTGGAGCTGTAATACAGCGAGGCCCCCCAACTGCAATAACTGAGACACTGTATATTGACCCTATTGGTCCAAATGAAATTCTGGAGACAGGTATTGTCACTTTTCCACCCACAGGAGTTGACAACATAAAACCCTAAGAACAAAATCCACAATTGTCTCCTAAACAGCAGCAAGCAGCTCATCAACTTTTTATCTTTTGCCTCTCATCCCTTTAGTATCCTTTGGTATAAAGTGATCACAGACTAGCCTGGTTGGTAAACACATGCATCTTGTGTGCAGTCATCTAGCATTGTGTTACATAATTTCTTGCTGTTCAAGTTCAAATATTACCTCTCACTGCCAGTCAGGGCTGCCAACTTACAAAGTTGCCTAGTACAGTGATATCTTTCTGTATGGAAGAAAAACTGACACTTAAAAAGCAATGTGGATACATTGTATGTAAAATCATGCTCTTGCAGATATTATAGGATCATGAGAGTTTAAAGTTTAACTTAAATGCCTGCAGTAGTGCTTTTATTATGCAGACCTGTATTGACTGTATTCACAGAGCCAACATCAGCTTCTGGTAGGGGGAATACATGTTCTGAACTCTGCATACTACAGGACTCAAACTTTGGCTGGTGTTTCTCTTCTCCCATAAGGTCTGTTTAATATTATGGGCCAGCCTGTGACACAGTGCTCTTTTTAAGGTCATTGTCTTGATACAGTAATAACCCGACTTGCTCCCAATTCATTAGAGACTGGCAACATGACCTAATCATACACTGGGCAGCCTCAGCATGCCTTTTATCTCTGTCCGTCTTTGCTGAAAGTGACATATTCAACCTCTGAAAACAAAGGAGAAGAAGCAGAGAATGGGAGAATGGGAAGGATTATTAGGGAGCAGGGTGGGGGGTGGGGGTTATTGGGTCATATCCTTCAGACCTGATTTCCTTGGTTGAGGAATTTAGACAGCAGCTAAGTGAACAGACAAAATGAAAAATTGAGAGCGGTGGGAGCAGTAGACGTGAACAAAGCCCCGGACATGTGCTGATAGAAAGCATCAGACACTAGCATCAACAAACGCATGTTTTGAACTCTGTTCAATTTCACAGAATCTGTGCAGGGAGCAGACCACCAAAATACGATGTCTGGCATTCATGAACTGCAGGAGTTGCCAGTTTATTTTATATTATTCTACCTGTGTTGATGCTTCAAATCTCCCACATGTAGTGTGCGCTAGTAGGCGTCATATGGCACACATCAAAAGATGCAGATCTACTGACGCTTCCTATCTGCTCAGGGCTTAAGAGGGTTGCTTCCCCTTGTGGGGTCAGCTGGCCCAAACTGATACTGACATGTTTCACCAGGCAGTTGGCAAGGCAGCAGGGTGAGGAAACATCTGGCATGGAGAAGGTCCAACACAGACAGACCTTTTTTTCTGGGCAGCTTCAGGAGGCACTTATTTACAGTGGAGATGACAGGATATTTTTATTGCCTTGCCTACAAAACTAAATAATATTTCACCATTTTCTTTAGAATTCTATCCTCAGTTTATTTTCTTTCCTTTTCTTCCCTCTCTACCAATCCCATCTTCTGCTGACCTTTTATCTCCTTTTATTTTTGCCATCGGACTAATTTTCTGTTCTCATTTGGCACCTTTGCACCATTTTATTTTATTTAACAGATTGAAGAAATGAGCCAAGGTGACAACCTCATTCCAAAACAGTGGGGGCTATTAATGGTAAAGATCATGTCTTGTGGGAATTGTATTATTTACTCTCCTTAAATGAGATGGGCTTGCAACCTTTAACTCCACTAACCTTTCCACACACAAACTAACTGCAGCTTTTAATAAGCCTATCCACTTTTCTTCCACGTCACTCCCCTCTGGATTCGATCCCTGTTCCCGTCATCATTCACTTCCCCTCTTTTTTTTTTTCTTTTGCATTCGTTCAGTGAAAACAAATTTAAATGCAAACAAGGCAAATCTGCCTGGCATGTCCTCCCACAGGAAAGACATTAAAAAAAGCAAATGAGGGGAAAATCATCACAATCTCTTCCCACAGGGCATTGCTCATAGACATGGAAGGAAAAAAAAACACTAAATCGTCTTCAGTTCTAATATTGTTTATTACAGTAATCATTTACTCTTTCCTGTGACAAAGAAGATTGCATTTCAATCAACATTTCTGTATGTATACATGCATGTATGTGAAAAAACTTGTTCAGCCAAACAGACAGACTTCAGAGCCATTCAGAGCCATTCAGCCATTCATATGCAGCAGTATAAAAATACTCCATTGTGCATGGTTTTTGTAATTTCCTTCTTGATCAATGCAGCTAAGCCCATTGCTACTGCAAATTAAACTGAGCACTTCAGTATGCGTCCACATGCACCCGTCATAGGTTTAATAACCTTTCATCTGAAAATTCAATTTCTTTATCCCAAATTACCTCCATTTCCAAAGGGTCTGGGTAAGTGAGGTTCTACTGTAACGCAACTACAGTATACACACCGTGGGTCGCAACCATGAAACAGGATTACCACATTTGAGCTTAGACTCTCATCTATGAATAATTATGAAATGTGATCATCATCATAATCCATGGCTTACCGAACAGATGGTTCAAAAATTCTCACAGGTGTGTCAGCATGCATGTGTGTGCAGCCCAGATGTTAAACACTTGTTTCCTGCTTTGTCAAAATAGCACTGCTTCTTATCAGGCTGGTGGCTGAGAATATGAAGCGGCCAGTGACACACACACACACACACATACACAAAGTGAGAGAGAGAGAGAGAGACCCACATTTCCTGGAGTTCTGCCAAATCAGAGCACGTGTGGCAATGGCAAGCCACTCGCCATTAATCCATCCCACATGCATTAACAGCATTGCTTGGTCAGTGAAGGTCAAATAGAGCTAGAGTATCTGTCACTGAAAGGATTGTGCTTTTCATTCTGTTGATACTTACACATCGGTCCTTTAATCTATGTTTTGTTTATGCTTTATGCCAGCACTGCCCATGTGTCCACAATCTGTGTGTTTGAATGTACAAAACACAAATTCACTGCTCTACCTTTTGTATATCCATTTATCACTTTTGTGTACACTTTTACATCTCACATGCACACAATAATCACTCATTACACATTAACAATTTTGACACCTTGCACGAAAATTGCAGTAACCCATGCCTCTCCAATAAAATAAATCACTCTCACACACACTGATTGCTCCCCCATTCACAATGATGAATGAAACACAAACAACATGTAGCAACACTTCACTTGAAATCTGGTTTAGTATACATAATGGTTGCACAAGAGCCACATAATAGCTATACAACACATTCATGAATACTAATTCAAATCGTAGGTAGGCTTTGCAAAGGTGTTTATGCATTAAACACCTTCATGCTTTCTCATGTACTGTAATAACATGACAATGGAGTGGAACAACTTCAGAACAGAAGCTATTCCAATGATTCCCCTTTTAAAAGAAAACATGTCTTCAACAGTTTTGGGATAATGGTTTGTATAATTTTAAACCTTTTTCAGTAGCGCCAACCAAACTGTCTCAACTGCACATTCATGTGTTGGGAGGTAATTCAATTCAATATGTGAACTGAAAATGTTGAAAGTTCATAATTATCAGTCTTCAACTGCAATATTTTCTTCTTACTCCAGATATGATAAAATCCTTTTTTATTGCCATGTGCCAGTGCCGCCAGCTTGGAATTATGATGATGATCAGCTTCTGAATTAACTGAATTCAGACGGCATTGGCCCCAACACTGCTGGATTGAATTTAACCTCTTTTGACCTACTAACCTTAAAGGATTGTGTTTTTTTTTCTGTAATGGCCATAACTACCCTAAATAAAATGATCTCTTTCCCCTGGTAGTCTACTCATTGCATGGAATCAGTGCAAAGTAGGCCTAGGCAGCAAAATGATGTGTTTAGAATTGATAAAATTTAACATATATCAAAATAAATGAGAGCTGAAGTAGCAAATGTGAGCATTTTTGTGCATGTTAGAGGTAAAGTAGCAAGATTGAAAGCAGTGAAACTGCTTTGTGCGTATGAAAAGTAAAGTTTGAATTTTGAATTGCAGTGAATCTCAGCAAATGCTGTGGCCTAAAGCTGAGATTATAGCACAAGCTGCAGTCTGATCGTTTTTGCTCTCTGTATGGCCTGTTTGGTTTGTTGTGTGCTTGTAAACTTTTGTGTGCACACATGAACATATTTATATGTGTGTAGATTCTGTGCTTTATGTGTGTGTAGCTTAGTGTCTTTATCAGTGTACAGCCCTCTTTTTTATTACTATTATTAAAGTAGGATGCATAAGAAACTAAGTTTTAAATTAATATTAATCTATCCAGACAGCAAA
This sequence comes from Neoniphon sammara, assembly GCA_900302535.1. NCBI lineage: Eukaryota > Metazoa > Chordata > Actinopteri > Holocentriformes > Holocentridae > Neoniphon > Neoniphon sammara. The sequence goes on from OMKZ01012676.1 coordinate 23,673, forward strand.
GATCATTTATACATTATCATTTTGTAGGAGACATGCAATAAGAGGAACTGTATTATGGTTTTTAACTTGATTTGTCAACAGTATTTACTTTGTCTGCACTACACACATGGCATCCAATTTATATGCGCATACATGGAAAAGAATGAACAGTATTTGATTGTGTGATATTATAAAATTAAAGGTGTCAATGTGCATTTGCCATAATCCAGAAAAGCATGATTTTTAAACTATATGTCTGCCCATTCAACACTTAAATCTAATGCAGCATATTTCAAAATCTACTGGGCTGATTGGCATGAAGTTTGGCAAACACATCCATGCTCCCCAGAGGACGGACCCTGTCAGATTTGGTAACCTCACGAACCTGCTCTTTAGTGCCACTATCAGGCCAAAATGTATAAATCCCATTCTCCTACTACCTGCCATTTTCCCAAAATGCATCAAGCCAGCAGGGCACCAGTCACGGAGGGCCTGTGCTTGTTGATTATAGAGTATGAAGTATTAGAGGCAGGATATTCCATCACAGTCAAAGAAACACAAAGTGATGGAATTTCCACAGTACAACACAAATACACAAACACAAATTTATTTCAAGAGTAAAACATTTGCACTTGCTGCTAGTTGCCTGATAAAACACTTCATGCCGGTGTTTCCAAGCGATTGTCTGTGCTACAGCAAAAGACTCACAAAAATTAAGCTTACAACTCTCCTAGAGCAAAAAAAAGGGTTTAAAAAAGTCTAATTATGATAATTTGAGTTCTCTCTCTCTCTCTCTCTCTCTCTCTCTCTCTCTCTGCTCTCTCTGTCTGTCACACACACACAAACACACACACGGCATATAATGCCCTGTCTATTGTGGGTATATCATTATATAATTTCCCCAAGTGTAACTATACAATAGGCCTGATGTTATTTTCCACACAAAATACCCTGCTCACGTTTTCAGTGTTATAAAGCAAATAAATGAGAGCAAATTCAATTTTTTTTTCCCCCAGTATTGTAGCTTTCATCATGGATGTTCACATTCCAGGCCTAACAAGTCTCAGGTGGTTTTTAGATGCAGAACAACAAGGGCCGGGCATGGATTCTAAATACTGTCAAGAGAAACTGTTCCAAAAGCATAATAGAAGCAATTGAGATACAGCCAACCTTTGGAAGTCAAACCCTTATATTCCCAGTGTAATAAATAGACACTCCTTGGAAAGTGTTTTGAGATATGTAATTGGTGCACTGATGCGCTGTCCATACAATTTTTTAGGGGTTGTTTCAGCATACCAACAAAATGACTGCTTTGAAACACTTGGGCAGACACTTGAAAAGTGTTTACACAATTCTTGAGACACCTGTATCGTGTATGCCATTTTTTCTTTTCACAGATAGATAGAGAGATAGATAGATCGTGAAAGAAATTTGAATCAGGTCAGTACTCTTGTCTGTCAGTGGTGCAGTCCAAGGTGCATGATGCAAGCGCACAGGGCGTGGCAACAGATTTTTGGTAATTACATGGCTACAGGCATTGAGCACACCTGCAGCTCATTTGGAAACAGGGCTGTATTAGGGCGGATACATAATCAGTCAGTGTCCTGGGCCGGGCTTCTATCACGACCAATCAAATCAGCTCTTTCTCTCCCTTTAAAAGCAGTGTGTGCTCTACAACACGGTGTTTGGACAATTCTGTGATAGAAGAGAACAGTCTGGAGCGGTTCCGCTGCAAAAACTTCTCCACAAGAGGAAATTGATGTCCATGTGCAGGAGGTGCGGAATCCCTACAAGCAAATATGTGTTGCTCTGGTCCCAGGAGAACTGTTACCCAATGTAGGAAATGGTTCAATGATATTAGGCAAAGAGCCAAACAGAAGTTGGCGGCAAACTGTGGGGACATTTTGGCCACAGGAGGGGGGTATCTACAAGCTAGTCCCTGACATCTACAAAGGATACGGCCGCCTCCACAATCCCCCACGTTGTGCATCATGGTGCATAAAGAATAGTTTGATGTTGGATGACAATCATTCACACCACAGCCACATGTGTAAACACTTGGAATGAAAAATGTATCTTTTTCTTTACTGCTTTTTCCTGTTTCCGGCTGAGTTTTATCAAGGTTTAATTGTCAAAATACAGCATCATCCACAAAAAGAGGTTGGTAAGCTGTTGACAGGGATCTGCTTGAGCACACATTGGTAAATCTCCAAAAAAAAACCCAAAAAACATAGAACATGACTGTCCCTTGCACCATGCTCTTTAGATGTTGTCTGGGCAGATGGGTGACACACGGGCAAAAGCCCACGAAGACACAGTCAAACCAGCTGCAAAGATTTACTCTGGCTCTCATGCACCTTGTAAAACCTCCAAATGTTGAACAATATTGTAATTGGTTGAAAATTCATCATATTCAGTTATCACCAAATTATCTAATTTTATACAGCACTGCTTTTTCAGAGTACAAAAATAGGTAAAAATGAGATGAAGACATAAAACTATAGATGATACCATTATGCATCAACAGATGCATACCTTTGTGATACTAGCTAACTAGTTAAATTTAAACTTGAAAATGAAAATGTTATCCCACAATAGCATTATAATTTCCAACATATGTATGTGTTATTTTGGTCGAAATTAAAATGAAAATGCAATAAACCCAATTTGCATTTTCATTTCACATACAACTAAGGACATTCGCTCACTATATTAAAATGAAAATGGAAAACCTGTTTGACATTTCATTTTCAAAGACTTACCTTCCATCCAAGTCCCAGAGGACTCAGTGCTTCTCAATGCATGGACATTCTTCTTTTAATCATTTGAACTTGGAGCGAATTTAGACTGAATAATGAAGTTGAAAATGCCCATTCAGTATGAATCCTCCTGACCAAAGAAGTTATACATGTAAACACAAAGTTCATTGCCTTTATTTCTACTTTTCACGAATGAGCCAAAGACATCCAAGATAGGCACTATGTAGGCTCAAATGCCCACTCTATTACATATTACCTATCCTCTTTATCACAAAAAACAAAGATGATTTGTTGGACAAAATCAGATGTGACCGGGCCATAATCCTTGACTCCAAACTTGCACTGCGCTGCTTGATTGTTATTGACATATCCCCTACTGTGTGCAAAGCCCCGCCATCCACCATGCACTGACACAGAAATGAAGCCCTCAGTCTCATCAGTTCAAGGCTTGGTTGCTGGTTACGATATGTATTCTGGTTAGACAATATAATTACATTGTTGAAAGACACACTTAACAGTTTAAAGGGTTGAGTCTGCTAGTTTACTTAAAAGGGCTGAGACTCTCTCTCTGTCTTCCTCTCCAGGAAACGTGTTTGTGGTGAGTTTGGCGTTTGCTGACCTCGTGGTAGCATTCTACCCGTACCCTCTGGTTCTCTATGCTCTCTTCCATGACGGATGGTCCCTGGGAGACACTCAGTGCATGGTGAGACCTCATCAAATATGTTTCTATGTATCCCCAATTGCCAGTATAGCACCACACACTCTCTGACGTAATAATACATGTCTCTCTCCCTCTGTACAGGTCAGTGGCTTCCTAATGGGCCTGAGTGTCATTGGCTCCATCTTCAACATCACTGGGATTGCAGTGAACAGGTACTGCTACATCTGTCACTCATTCTCCTACAGTCGGCTATACAGCTATCGCAACACTCTGCTGTTGGTTGCCTTAATCTGGCTGCTCACAATAGTGGCCATTGTCCCAAATTTCTTCGTTGGTTCCCTGCGCTATGACCCACGGGTCTACTCCTGCACCTTCGCTCAGAACGTCAGCAGCTCCTACACAGTGGCGGTGGTGGTGGTTCATTTCCTGGTTCCCATCGCAGTGGTGACCTTCTGTTATCTACGCATCTGGGTGCTTGTGATTCAGGTCAGTCTTTTCTTTTCACTTCTACCCACTTCTGTTTATGTCCTTTTTTTGGCAGAGGGTATTAATAATGGATGTATTACAAAGGCAACCAAATAAAACTGTAAACATACAATAAATTAAACAAGTATGGGATAATCAGTAACAAAATACATCATCCCCTCCACCTTTTAACAAAATTGGACTGGTCATGCAAAGCCTCTCAGAGTTTGACTTTTTGACCTTTAATTATTGCACCTTCATTTGGCTGATCAGTGTGATTTTTTTTTAAATATAAGAAACACACTTTCAAGATCCATGACCCTTTAGAATTTAGTCAAAATCTGACCAATCATTTCTGAGATATCATGTTTGAGCTAAAAACTGTTGTCTTTGATTAGAGCGCTCCTATTAGTCCAATCAGTGTAATTGAAGACACTTCATCCCCTCAAGTTGAAAAATTAGGCCACTGGTGTCGGTTTCACACTTACTGAGATGCCAAAGTAGAAAAAAGACCCAACATTATCCAGGAATAAGTTTTTTTGTGCTGTATGTGTGCACCTGCACATTTGCATGTACATGTATGAAGAATGTGTGTGTGTCTGTTTCTGTGTGTCTGTGTGTGTGTTTGACAGACAGAGAGAGAGAATAGGAGAATAAATCATTTCTGGCCTAATTCCTACCCAGTCTGTTTTCATCTTGAACAGGTGCGACGCAAAGTGAAGACTGATGAGAGTCCCCGCCTCAGACCCAGTGACTTACGGAATTTCATTACCATGTTTGTGGTCTTTGTGCTGTTCGCCATCTGCTGGGCCCCACTTAATCTGATTGGCTTAGCAGTGGCCATAGACCCGCCCCGGGTGGCTCCCCGAATTCCTGAGTGGCTCTTCGTGGTCAGCTACTTCATGGCCTACTTCAACAGCTGTCTGAATGCCATCATCTATGGCCTGCTCAATAGGAATTTCAGGAACGAGTACAAACGCATTATCACCTCAGTCTGGGTGACGCGGCTGTTTGTGACAGAGACATCGCGAGCCGCCACGGATGGCAGGAGCATGAGGAGCAAAGCATCACCAGCGCCTGCGCTCAACAACAACGAGTCAGTCAGAGATCGCATTGACAAAGAATGAAATCCAACTTTGAACTCAGGATGTTTGAGCCTGTTAAAGGGTAATTCCTGTTTTTATGTGACATCCAGATGGTTGTCTGGTTTGAGAGTAGTCTAAGAACCATATGAAACTGGAAGTGAGT
>OMKZ01012684.1:4810-16172 GCA_900302535.1 Neoniphon sammara
CTGCAAAAATTGAGCACTGTGGTAGTTCAGTCAGGCCACAGAGTCAAGCTAGCCGTTAAACCTAACCCTCATCAGCTGCCGAAGCCAGCCCACATCAGCTGATGCTCAGCTGATTCCTTGCTAAGCATCCAATTGGCAAAGCTCAAACAGGGCGCCTTATTTAAGCTGCATTAGCCTGCCTACCCGCCCTTGCTGCTTCCTCTGCAAGCCGCTACCCACCTCCCCACCCTCCACCCAGCTCCTCCCTTCATGCTACCTGACTTATTCAGTGTCACTCTGTGTCACTGTTGCTTGCTCTGTTCTGTTCCCTATGGGGATTTTGCTGCTGCTGCTCTCCCTACCTTGGGCTTTCCATGTATGCACATGGAAGGGCAGGGGACCCAGAACAGAGCCATACCACCAAAATCTAAATTATGCTAAATGTAATTATGCTATATGCTGCTAAAGTATTTCTTTGACTAAAGTGGTCCTGACTGAACTCTATATTTCTATATTTCCATATCTATAGTTCTAGATTGTAAACCTTTTTAAGGGTTCTTGCTTGTTTTTAAGAGCACTTACTCACAAAGGCTCAGCTTGTTCATGATAAACAATTTAACTGACCGTTTTCTTTGCCTACCAATTTGTTTGACAGTTTTTTCTTTACTGCATTGATTTTGTGAGAATTAAGTTCAATATAAAAAAAGCTTCAATGTAGCAAACTACTTTTGTCATATAGCTTGTAGTGTAACTAGCTACATTTTTCTCAGGGATAGCTTTCATGTAGTGAAGCTTCATTTATTGTCGAGTAACTAGTAGCTTAACTTGCTATATTTTCCAAGTAGCTTGGCCAACACTGCGTCTGGGTTGGAGGATGTGTTAAATATAAAGAACACCATTTACATTAACATAAGTCCTGGACCACATATTTCACCCCCAGGTTAACTGGTGTCACAATCTTCCAACCCAACTTAAATAGCATTTTCTCCAACATCCTGCCCCGGCAGTCTCTCTTTACCACTACACTATGAACATAAGTCAGAGTTCAATGCAAAAGATGGTGATTTATCGGTAATTTATCATATAATATCAATTAAACTTAAACTGAGGTTAGGATTGCCTGCCTATAGTCCTTGATACACCAATCTGATGGTTGGCCCCTGGGTCTTGTCTGGTTATCTGTGGGAGCACACATAATTTCGTTGCACCAACACAGTGTAATGACAATAAAGGCTATTCTATTCTATTCTATTCTATCTTGGCCTGTCTGTGGCTGAAGATTGACAGTAGACTGTGCAATGTGTCCCACACCTTCAGACCTCATCAACTCTCCTCGGCCAGTGCAGCATGTTGAAACAACCAGCTTCCTGATTGGCTGTCCCCACCAAGGGAATCAGGGCATGACTAGCCAGCAAGCTAGCTAACCAAAGAGAGCTCATTGTGGTAAACAAAACTTCTTCCACAAACAAAGACCTTCAGGCTGACAATCCTGTAGCAGTAGCAACTCCTCAAGTTAAGTATATTCCCTATTTGTATAATGAACAGTGTTGGGCACGTTACTTTAAAAAAGTAATTAGTTATAGTTACTCTTTACTTCTCCCAAAAAGTAACTGAATTAGTAACTGAATTACTCTATTATAAAAGTAACTTGTTACCAAGGGAAAGTAACTATTTGCATTACTTTACGCATTCTGGTTGTTGTGTAAAAACACCCTCCCACCTGAATTCTGACTCTGGTTGGCTTACCATGAAATGTGACTCTACCTTAGCCAATAATCATCTCTTATGTCATTGATGCCCCTCCCCGGCCCCCTCACTACCCAAAAAACCAATCAATAGTAACATACCGCATTTAATTGTCAGTAACGGTAACGGCGTTGTAATGATGGAAAAAAAAATGATGGAAAAATGGAATTAGTTAGATCACCCCGTTACTGAAAAAAAAAAAAACGCCGTTATGTAACGCTGTTTATTTTAACGGTGCTAATCCCAACACTGATAATGAAACCATTTGAGTAGATTCAGAGTGGCATAAAAATGAGGGGCTCATGCCTTCATTTTCTTTATCTTCCTGTGATGCGTTTTTGAGACTACTGCCCCCTTCTGGCATGGAGGATTATTCCATCAACGTGTATGAATGTTAACAGCGAGCAGTTATCTGTGCAGTGTGTTCATGGACAACCTTTAGCAGGTGACATGAGGCAATGCATGTCAATCTGACCATCTGCCTCAGTTGCACGTAGGCTTTGAAGTTGGAATGGTGTGTTCTGGGCTTAAAATGTAGAGCATGTCCTGTATCATCACGCTTTATATGGTCCACAAACTAGCAGGTGACCGGTTTACATCTATGCCAGTCAGATCCGAAACTGACAATTACCCAAAACTGTTAGCCCTAACCCAGACATTTATCTAGTTTTCACAGAGTTGAATCTCAGTTGACTTTTAGTGGCACACTGATAGGAAGCTGAGTATCAACATAGGACTATCCAAATAAAGTGTGACTAAAGAACCTAATTTGAATGGTCCACTCTTTTGCCAATATTGTTATTTGTCAAGACATTACTTATACCGTTTACTCTCAACTCATTTTACATTTATGTGAGTAAAATTACACTATTGCACTATAAATTTCTGCAAAGTAAAAGCACTTCGAGTCAAGTAGGATGTTCTGATACTCTTGGTACATTTTTCAGTGGTTATTTCAAAAATAGAGAGGATACAATCTGGTAAAATGTTGCTCATTGGCATGCAAAGGTCTTTAGTTAGCTAATAATTTCAGGAATGTTTCATACTGTAACTCACTTTCATTTTAGCAAGTTGTCAGAATAGGTGTCAAATTATCATAAATGGTAGATATCTAATAATGTAATGGGGACAATTTTACCTACAACCTTGGGTAGCTGACTCAGTGACTACATGCTCATGTTTCTGGGACTCTGTGTATGTGAGTTTGCATGTCTTGGTGCATGACACCACCTGGCTATGATCAAAGGGTTTACCAGTGATTAAATGGGAACAGGTGTGTGCCACCATGCTAAACATGCATGGGTAACCTAACCAGACAAGTGCTGCAGTTTATGTTTCATGCCCCAGACCAGCAGGCACGTGACTCTACTAGCAATCCAGCAACTCTCCCACCACCATACGCCGTAATGGCTGTATATGTATACTAATCTTTGATGGTAACATTTGGCTTACCTTAATCTGTATTTTGAGCTCGAGGTGGTTCAGTGGGTGGTATTAGAAGGGAGGTGGGAAATGGAACTCTGTGGTGGGAGGGTTTAAACGGGAAATGCACTAATCAGTTCAAGGCCCCTCACATACATTCTAAAACTTCCCAATAGGCTTAGAGCACCACGGCATGCCAGGCTGCTCCCGAGGGGCTTCACATCTGGCTGTCAATTAATGTGTGCACCCCAGCAGCTCTGCCTTTCAAATACAAGGTGGGACATGGAACAAATAAAAAAAAGGCGAGAAAGAAGGCTGCTACAAGTGGGATGGGCTTCTGGCACGAGGGAGGGTGACTGGCATTGGGCAACCAGGGGTTTAAAGGGTGGTTGGGGGTGGAGAAGTAAGCCTAAACCCACCCCCAAATCTGTAGGGATTTTTCAACACATGAGGGCAGCGTGGAAGCATCCAAAGCAGAGGAGGGAGAACGGCGGGGCGGCTGTGATGAGGAGATCCTACATGTCCTCCCACACTTGCTGCGGAAGCACAATGATCATGTCTGTTAATATCATGTCTGTTAAGATAATCATATACTTCTCATGAAAGCATGTATCCATAAAATAAGGATTTTTAAAACATGTATATATTTTATTTTTGCATTTTTATTTTCTAACATGAACATATTGTTACATGTTATTTATTAATGTTATTTATTGATTTTCAACTTTTGCACAACTTGGGAGTCACTGATTGTGCTTTGTTGTACGTAATTTTATAATTACAATAACATTTAATTAAGCAGTAGAAAATATCATTAGATGTAGCCTAAGGAATGGGAAAAAAATTTAATATTTTATAAAAGTTAAGTATGTGTAAAATGCAAGCAAGGCAAATAATATGATTTTTCAGTGACTCTGCAGTCCTGACAATCCACCAGGGGACTGATAAGGATGGACCACTTCACAAAATGTGACACTGGACAAGTTGACACATCTCAGTTCAACTCCCATGTTACTGATCTGGTTGAGCGAAATGCTAGGTTAACTGAGTTATATTGATATAATGGTTCAAGGGTTATGATATAAAACATATTAGTGCTGTCCAAAATGGTTAAACTTTCAATGACAGTGGGAAACATGTATGGGTATCAAAACATGGCAAAGACCCCCAAAATGACTGATAATATTAATCGGAGTGTTATAGAAAATATATAAAAGGGTTATATTAGAGACATGAAGTGTGTTGTTGTTCCAATAATACTAAATGTATTGGGATTGGAAATTCATAGGGATTTCACCTTTAAATACAGCTCATGTATGCAGTGGCTAATCTCCAGATATTTTGTTGCACCCTGCAGTTTAAGCCCCACCAAATCCTCCAAGCCCTCTCCCCATCAGTGGCAACCTTAATATATAAGATAATCAGAAAGTTACAACTGCTTTTCATGCAAAGCACAGGGAGTCACCTCCCAAGGCCTATCTCAGCTTTAGTGGGGCGAACAGACTGAGAAGTCACAGCTACAAGAGAAAGAATTGCCCATTTAAGATGGATGTTTTCTATAATCACAAAGGACATGAGCTTACCTAGACATAGATATAAATGACACAAATACCTTATTACACTACCTCATGTGATAGTTGCAGGGCAATAAAACATATCATCTCAGTTGTATGTAAGGTGCAGCTCTTGCAGCACCCACCTAAAGTGCATCTCTGTTCTTTTTCCCTGTACTATGATGATTTGTTTCCTAGTAATACAGAAAAATGACAACCAATGTTTGAAACATGCTTGTCATCAGTAATTGTCAGAGCATTCCATTGCCTTTAAAATATAAAAGGAGGCCAGTAACAGGAGGCGCCAGGGTCCATGGCCCAGGCAGAGCTTGGCAGGAGATCAAACCCAACTTTGCTGTGACACTGGTAGAGACAGAAGCACCTATTTGTTTGGACAGAGCTTAATGAACAGGGCAGGGGAGAGATGGGCGGGGGAGGCAGAACGGATAACAAAAAGGCTGGGCTTATCTGACCCCTTGGGATTGTGATTACCTCAACAGAAAAACCTCACTGGGCACAATTTTCACTTAGCAGAACAGTAAAGTGCAAGTTCACTGTTGCACTGCCATAAATTATTATAATTAAAGTTGTGGATATAATGGATAGATTCTGTCCTCAGTTCATGCACTGGAAATTGTCACACATTCAATAAACACACTCTTTAGACCATTTGATTTAATCTAAATTAGCACTATTTGAGTACTATCAGTGAAACTCACTTGAAATTGAATACTGGTATTATTAATTTTTAATACACCAGCATCTTAAAAGCATGAATCCCGTCAATGCTACATGCTTCACTGTCCTTTATGAGTAGTTAAGAGGGATTTAGGCATCTACCAATACTGCTGTTATAAAATCACAACAGAGCACTATGTCAGGAGGTTACTTGATTATTGCATAAACAGTTGTCAGGAAGTTCAGAGTGACACTCCTCAAGTGACACACACACACACACAAACAGATTCACTGATCTGTCATCATCAACTACATATGACCCAAAGATCAAATAATTCTGAAGCATCTCACTGCAGCTTTGTCAAACCTTTATATGCTGAGGTGCAGCAACCCCTCATCCCCTCCACACATACACACACACACACTCACACACATAACCCATCTACATGGTTTAGTTCCAGGTTTACTACACCTCCACCCCCACCCTCAGGCCCATCATGGCCCTCTCCCATCCTGGGATTAGTTGATGCCCCCTCTGCCAGTTCTCATCACCCTGTCCTGCACCTCTCTTTTCAGCTTACACAGATAGATAGGCAGAGATTACTGATGTGTTTATGTTCACAGCAGACACTGGATTAGGTTGTCCATTGGTTGGTGGGGGTGGGGGGTTACACTACTGTTTTTACACAAATACATGTAAAGATTTGTTGTCCAGGCATGAGAGTGACATGATATCCAAAGGGGGCACATAGAAATTTCAATTATTTTGTTAGAGTGGGTGTCATTGTTTAGCACCGCTTTAATGGAGATATCTACCAATATTAATTTGATAAACTTGGTATAAAGATGGTAAAATTCTGTTTGAATAAAACTGACTGAAGTTAGATGTGTTGTTTCTGTTGTAATTGTTTTACCTTGTAGGTGTTATGACAGAGCAGACCTGGGGATGTCCATGGTGAGTCAGCCCTAGCACTGCTGCTTGACATTACACAGAGCCCATAGAAAAATTATTTCCAGCCTCCCATGAACCTCGCTGTTTCTCAACATGGCAACACTTTCCAGATCCCTCTTTCACCTATTAATGTCACTGACATCCATTTGTTTCTAATCTACCCACTCAACTGTGTCCCTCCCATGTTGCAATGAGAACTCTTGAGCAACACAAGGTCTCTCTCTCTCTCTCTCTCTCTCTCTCTCTCTCTCTCTCTCTCTCCCTGTGTGTGTGTGTGTGTGTGTGTGTGTGTGTGTGTGGTCACATGGTAAGAGTATGACAAACCTTTTCAGGTTTATGGTGACTACTTCTTTCACTTCCCTTTTTGTTTTCCACGAATTTATCAGGTGGTGTGTCCCAAAAAGGGTAAAAATATGCATGTCTATTCAGCAAAATTAACACAAATGTTCTTCCCTGTAATTTTCATGCTGAACATTATTTTGCATTATTAGTCGGGATTTATGAGCCTACTTATCCAGGCTCTGTGGAGCCTAACCATGACAGTGTATTTACTATTGGGTCAGATAATCAAGACCAACCATACTCAGCATGAGGATGAGGCAGAGTTACAGTGTTGTTTATTTGAGTTCAATTGTCACTTGAGGGGGAAAATGGGTATTACTCTCCTCTTTCATCTTTTTTGTGCCGAAGAAAGGGAGGAAAGGTGTAGGTAAATAATGCGACTTTAATGACTAATGATACTATCATTAATTATCAGGAAGAATTAGAGTATGTTAGCAGGGGAATTGGTTTTAAAAATCACAACTGTCCTGTCATTTTCCCTGAAAGGATAGGGCCTGCTGTGCCACTTGCAGTTGATCTCTTAATAATATTTGCACATAAATTCAGTCACATTGAAAAATTGAAGTTGTAATCTCCTATCATTCCTATTAATCCCTATGAGCAAAAAAGGGATTTCTGAGAAACCTTCCACACACCAGACACCTTATAACAAATTCATCCTGTTAACAATAGTATCAGTGAGGGCTGCCTAATTATTCCTGTTTAACGGCTGCAATAATATGTATGTATGTATGATGATGATGATGATGATGATGACGATTATTATTATTATTATTGTTGTTGTTGTTGTTGTTGTTGTTGTTATTGTTGTTGTTGTTGTTATTATTATTATTATTAGTAGTAGTAGTAGTATTTTCATCATCATCATTATTACTGTTGTTGTGGGTGGTGGTGGTGGTAGTGGTAGTAATATTAGAAGGAGTGGCCTAAAGGCAGTAATAGTTTAAGGAGCGGTAACCTACAATCCATATGTTACATTTTGTTACTATATTGTGCAAAATTAACCGATAAACCTTCTCTGAGGGATTCCGCCCTTAGTTATTACTGTTAAGCGGTAAGTAATACTTTAAGAAACAGGGGGGTAGTTTGCCCGACACATGGGTGCATCCTAACCCAGCGCCACATTGATGTAAAACCATTGAACAGCCCTGCCGCGGATGATTCCAAGCGTCTGTGCCTGCACCTTTCCTCTGTGTGTTATAGAAACAGCCAGCTTCCGCATATCTACTCATCCTCTTCATTATAAAACGCAAGCCTCAATGGGGAATGAAAAACACTGAAACAGAGACTACAGCTTGAACACACCACAGGCACAATCAGAGTGGGTTCACCTGTACACCTGTAGTGTACTGTCTACCTGTGTGATCCAATCAGGTGGTTTGGCGCTCCGTTTGTACTTTCTCTTTATATACCGGCATGGGTGGTAGAGTGCGCGCAGGACTCTGCAGTAACCAGGAGCTGGAGTGCTGTGACGTTTCAAAGCCAGAATTATATACTTTGCAAACTATTACAACGACCAAAACGCTCACCCTCGACTTAAAACACCAATTACGAAATACGTGGATGTATTTGAAAAACAGGGAGCCACACGGACAATGATTTCCAAATGAAGGGCACTCCTCAATTATCCCTCCATGTGAAGATAGGTGGCGTGTGTTAGAAGGTCTCTCGCCACTATATTGCAAGCACGAAAGAGAGGAAAAAGTGTCATTATAGGGGGAGACGTAACACGTCAGTGCGTCCCCAGGTCTGTTTTTGTGAAGTGGCTAAAAAAGAGATCAGTCCCAACCTGGTCACCAGGAATAACGGTTTCCTCGTCCAGATATTTCTAAGGCACATTATTCACATTTTTAGACAGGGGGGAGAACCTCGGCGCACCACTTTTCTTTTGCCATTTCCTGCTGCCGCTGACTCCTAACCAGCTGTTTGGAGGAGCACACTGACACTCGGGTATGTGAATTTTCTTACTCTGATGATTTGATGTGAGTTTTTGTGCATGTATGACACACAAGCGCTGATAGAGGCTGCTTATGCAATGCGCATACCTGTGCGCTCTGGACCTACCTGCGCAGCCAGGTGAGAGAGGTGCGCGCCACTTCAGGTGTAGATGCACTAATGGTCCTCTCCGCAGGACCGTTAGACGGTCCCGTTTTTTAGACCATCTAATTTATTTTTATTTTTTTTGACGTTATTATTCTTTCTCATTTATTTGAGGTGGCTGATACACAAACGGGTAGGAGTTTGTGTGTTTCCCATCCATGTATATTCCATTTTTTTTTAATCCGCGCTCTGCAAATAATGCTTTTGGTTCTAAAAAGCAACACTGATTTCGATATGGAGTCATGTGGATACTAGGCGTTTGAACAGAGATCACTGTTCTGTGTGTGTCTTGCCTGTACATTTGCCAAAAACAGGAAAGAAAAAATTGCAGTAATGCAGACAAATATTTCGTAGTTTGTGGTTCGTTTAAAGCTCACTCTATGTACTATATGTCGTCTCGCTTTGATTCATTTCTACGAGAAATTGATATTCACTTATATCACTGACGGGTATTATATGCATAAAATTCTGTGGCGTGGTTTCTAAATGTTTGTGAGGTTTTCATATATCTGTCTTCCCTGTAATGGCTCGCCGCCACTCTCAACAGGCTATGCCACAAACCGGAGTGACACTGTATTTTTATTTTCTTGGAAAGAGGGAGAGAAATATCAAATTATTGCAACAAAGACAAATTTTGATATTTACCCTCATGTAAAAATTGTACAACCTTAGGCCTCCTTTCACTATACATAATGCAAAGCATATATCAAAGCATATATATAACTTTAACTGCTCTTTTTTCTTTATTTTGTAAACTAGAGACTGATTCATTATTTAACTCAATATTGCTTTATTTTGCCACCAAACCAAACAAGCATAAGTTATGAGGCCACTACTGAAGAAAACGCTGCCCGGCCTAAAACACTGAAACCTGAAACATTATCGGGTGTATTTTCTTATATTTTACACAGACAATTGAAACGAGTTGGCTCATGCGTCTTTGTTCCTCATATTTCCCTATAGATGCCACCAAACACGTCTGGCTGCCATATAAATGTAGGTACTGTCTGCAGACATTCGGCTCCCTGATCCATATGCATCAAATTAAATCAACAAGCCTTAGAAGTTTATTTCAAACAAAGTCGATTTAAACTTTAATTGATACTTTGTAGCCGCGATCAGGTCAGTGAGAACAGTGAGAATACTTTTCCGAGTAAAGTTGTGACTTGTCGGATGTGTGTGTATATGTGTGTGGGTGAGTTTGTATGTGTGTGACTGTGAGTGTGGCTGTCCGCCCTCCTCCTCTCTGACGCCCCGTCCGACCAGAGACGCTCACATCAAGAGATCAGGCGACGGTGCGTGTTGCGGTGCGCACGGTGCTCTCCAAAAAAAAAAAAAAAAAAAAAAAAAAAAAAAGAAAGAAAGGGAAACTCTGGAGACTCGAACCCAGAACCTAGATGGACTTTTAGAGCCTCTAGGCTCAACTTGGTTTGGTGCCGGGGATCTATTACCATTCAGTCATCCTGACCCAACATTTTGTGTGGTTCTTAGACAGGAGGGGGAGAGAGAGGTTCAAGGAGCGGTGCCCATGCGGACAGCCATCTGACCCGCTCTTATCAATGAAGCAGGAGATCATGGCGGAGGGTCCCCGCTGCAAGAGGCGAAAACAAGCCAACCCACGGAGAAAGAACGGTAAGGATAAACTTCAAACTCAGAGGCAGCCAAAGTCAAAGCTGTGTCCCTACTTGTGGCCCAAGTTTTGTCACCAATTACTCGCGTGACCCTCCGCTTTGCGCACTGTTTGCGACGCAGAGGAAAGAGATAGAGAAGAGACACCCAAGTTCACTTTTTAGTTTACAAACTTAATTAAGAGTTTGTTTTTTCCCCATAAGTACTTGCGGCTGAGAATGTAGAATTGAAAAGTGAAAGTTCGTGGATGCGACAGGAGTGTGAGGAAGGGACAGTGAGGAGCTTTGAATAGCGGTTCAGTGCCATTATGAGGCCAAGCAAGAAAACCGTTATCCAACCCTGAGCGCTTCTCTCCGCGTAGTGGAAAGGCTGATAGACAGAAAAACCTGTGGATTACTCAGCCTGTGTTTGGTAGTTTGCGATTAGGCTTACTTCCATTTTAAGTGTTGGTTATGGTGTTGGACTATCAGGGTCCTTTTTTAAGACAATTTGGCAATATAGTCTACGTGTTGCAGACGATTTTGCAAATGCGTTATTCGACTTTATTTATCACTTTAGTGTAAGTTGATAATTTATTTCTCTCAGTCATTTGTTTTGTTCTGATGCGGCTCTGATAGACTGAACAGCGAAAAGCATAACACTTCAGCAGTATAGGCTGCTGGTGTTCAGTATAACTAACATGCAAAAGGGGGCATTATATTTTTTGTATAAATCTGTAATGGTTTTGCTATAATTGTGGCATTTTAAAAAGACTTGGTGAATCATGGTTTCTTTTAGACATGGTGATGACAGTGGTTTATGTCATCCCTCTAGCCCGATGTTATAGTTAATTTTAATGCAAAGTTAGATTGTAATATTCTCTCTCTCTCTCTCTCTCTCTCTCTCTCTCTCTCTCTTTCTTTCTGTGTGTGTGTGTGTGTGTGTGTGTGTGTGTGTATCTGTCCTTTTGTCTTCCCAGCTC
>OMKZ01012687.1:3237-23116 GCA_900302535.1 Neoniphon sammara
GAAGTTTTTTTTTTTTTTTTTTTTTTTTTTGTAATTACAACGTTGCCGAAACTGAGACACAGGCATGATAAACTTGTTTTTTGCTGTCTGATATCTGTGCCATTGTCTCCTCTCTTCACTGGTGCCATGGGATTGTGGTAAATACCGGTCTCAGCGCTCGGATGATTATCTTTACGGTAATTGTATTCAGATGACTACATTACCGCCTCTCCAGAGAGGATATCTGTTGCCTTGTGCATGTGTTTGGTGTTATTGGTCTTTTCGCTGGTAAATGTCCTGTGGGTTGGATGGTGGCCAGGTTGGTCTTTGGGCTCTCAAATAATACCTCTCTAAGCAGCCCCTGGGCCTCTCAGCGGATCTGCTGGCTATAAATAATGGCACATATGTCACCATGCTCTTGGCTGACGTACACTAAGCCCCATCCTGAGCTCCATAGGGACCAACAGAGAGCTGCGTTTCTGTCTTGACTGAGGCCAAGAGAGAGAGCGGGGCTGAGCACTAGCACACCTCGCGCTCCATCAGCCTCCCTCTGAGCATCATCCTCATTTTGTCTCTACCTCCGCTGTGTCGCCCTGTCATCTCTGCTCATCATCTCTCTCCTCCGGTCATTCATTGAATCAACCACCTCCGCCTCTCCTGCTCAGCCTGTGAGGGCGGCTGGCTGGGATTGAGATCTAAGACGAGCACTAGTAAAGGCTTGTTTGTTTAGCGGGATTTATTTGCCGCGAGAAATCCAAATGCCGTCAGCAGCCGGAGACTGTAGCAGCCCTCTGGGACAAATCAAGACCAGTTACTGAGGGATCAAGCCATGAAAGTGGCAGCAGTGGTTTAGACAACAGTACAAGAGACTTATGTACACACTTAGTACCAGAGTCATGGTTTGTGGGTCTGAGTCCATAGAGAAAAATGGAGCCAGTGAAGAATATTTCCAAAGGATACAATAACTGTTTGAAACTACAACCTTAACAATTTTTGTCCATAAAACCCTAAAAAGATAATCTCTGCATTTTTCAGCCCAGATCATATTAAAATGTTGATTCCCACCATTTGTAATTAGCGCATCCTGGCTGCTAGCTTTCCAAATGAGAAACTTACCACTCTGCTGCAGCTGCTTGTTGGCCTCCAACACAGCCCAATAAGGCCAATTAACAACCCTTCATTACTCTGTTTGGAACTACTTTTAACAACCACAGTGCATCCCAGACATTTGTAGCCTTCCGCAGAGCAGCACAGAGAGCAATTTGGAAAAGTGTAGGTTGCTGAACTAAATGCTGAATAAAACCTGGGAAAGGGGCAAGTTTCTCATGACTAAAGCTAGCAGTGAGGTCTATGAGGATAAATGATAGGAATCAACATTTTAATACAGCCTATGTTGAAAAAATTCCAAACCTGGGTTAAAAAATACTGAAGCTATCCTTTAATTTTATAAATGGACCAGGTGTACAGATAGGCAAGGGACAAAAGTGTTAACAAAATAGTTCAACTCAAATGAAACATGAAAATTTATCATTATCATTATCTACGTATCTGCATGTCGAAACACCACTTAAGCTCACAGAGCCATCAAACATGCAGCGAGTTAGCCTTATTTTGGACTTTTGGACCCACAGTGCAGCTGTTTGGCTACAAAACGCTTGGATTATGCTGTGCAAGCTGTTTTGGGACATTTGTTATTGCTGCTTTGCACGCTGAAGAGGGATATTTGGCCCGACACATTTGTGCAGCGAGTAAATATATATAAAGGAGTGCTATACTCTATCTTAATTAGATCATGTATATTGAGGGTTTAGCATCCAGTCACATCAGTAAATTCAAGTGAATTGAGAAGAACATGTTTCTGTGGTAATTGGAGAAATTTGATGGACGTTCTCTGCTTACTTTTTAGACTCCAACATGGCAGCCCCATTAAATTTAGTAGTTTTGGAGAAGGCTGAAATGGAGCTACAAAGGCTAACTTGCGGTATGTTTGTTGGTCCTATAAACTTCAAGGGAGTTTTGACTGACTTGGTAGTGAGTGGACAGTGACTGAATTTTCATTTCGGGGTCAACAACTCCTTTAAAATCTGAACAAAATGGCAGATCGCTACAGACAGCAGGATGGCTGTCTAAAGCTTTTTTCGTCCACGGCTGGTGATTCATAAGCTGCAGACAAGCCCTTGTTTTTTTGCACCGAGGTGGTCTTGCTGGTGATGTGAGCAGCACTTGCTTCCCTAGTGCCCTGAGGTCCGGCGTTGCTTTAATGTCACAGTCTGCCTGACCTGCTGTTGTGACGGTCAGTAAAGGACCAGCCGCTGAGTCAGTCACAGCAGCAAGGTACCGGGGCTGAGGGGAATAAAAGGCTCAGGACATAAAGGGGCTGTGCACAGCGCTGCTCTCCAGCATGTATTTCCCCTCTCCCTGGGTGATTCCTGATGTCAGACAAGGCGGCGCGCTCAGCTGTTGCTATGGACTGCCGCAGTGTCCCCTCATTTGCCATTGATTCTGGGTGAACATCCCCAAAGCCGGGATTAGATAGTCATGCCTGCCAGTTCTTCAACCTCAATTTTCTCCTAGAAGAGCTGCATAAGTGGATATGTATGAAAGTCTAGTGTTCGCACTTCTGAGTGAGCCGCCTCGGACGGGGGATGTGCTTGGCAGGCGGCGAGGAAGCGGCATGTCACGATTTCTCAGGCTCCTCCTGGGTGACGGAAGGAGCATTTGGGTTAGTGGTCTGGTGTCCATATGCCCTCCACCTGCCTAAACTAACACCTAACCATCTGCGTGAGATTAGCACTTTGAGCTCCACTGCACAGAAAGGATTATACAGCGCTCATTCAAACGTCACACAGGCAGACGTATCTATTAGAAAAGTCCCATAAATGAGGGGTCAGCACTGTGGGGATTGTATTTGAAATGCATTCACACAAAGAAAATTAAAGGCGGTGGTGCTGGTTGGCGTCCAGTGAATAAGGCGCTGCGATATCAACACTTTAAAGTGCCCGCATGCATGGCACAGTTCAGAGTAGCTTAAATTAAATGCAAGATAAACTGGCGGGTAAATAATATGTGCATGAGGACAAAACCTAATCCTTTCTGGGTTCTTGAGTCTTCCTGAGAACCGCCGGCCCAAGGCCAAAGCCCCTGCTCATTTATTCATGATTTCTGATCCCTTCTCGTATGGACAACCCAATCCTGGCTCTGACAGGTCAGCACTTAGAGAGCCAGACACCAATCCCAAAGGATTGGACTAAACAAGACGCCAGAGCCTCCCTTCCTGTCCCCCCCCCCCCTTTGCCTTTTCTTCTCTTCCGTGCCAGTCCTGTGCGGTTGCGTGATACAGGCCTGCCTCGCCGGGCCGGCCTGTGTTTACCCCCACTGAGGTCAGTTCAGTTTCAATTCAATCAATTCAAATTCAGCTCATTTTTATGACTTAATGTAGCCGCGTTTGTTTCTCACTTCCCTCATTGAAGATGCAGTGGGGCCACGGTTTCCCTCACAGTGCAGTTGGATAGGTTTCCCCACAGTTCGATGACAATAATGAAAATTCATCATAGGCTTCGTGCCCCGAAAGAATGACAGCTGCATTTACAACTGTACAACTGTCTGACATCATTATAAAAAAAATAGCACTTAAAGTCACAATGAAATGAAAATTACTCTTTCCAATTTGTTATCTAATTTTCCATGCCAGAGTATTCACTTATTCAATAACAAATGCTGAAGAATTTATTAAATTTTAATGGATTTTTTTCTCTCTCTTTCTTTCTTTCTTTTTTGGATGGATTTTTTTTAATCAAAATACCATTATTTCTACATCTTGGGGAAAAAAAATATCTTTAATCAGTGACTTAAAGCTGCACAAAAATTTCAACCAATAAAATCATTACATTTTTCTTTTTTTTTCAACATTTTTCTAATCAAGACACTCACTTCTCACACTTTCTCCTTTTCTCTCGGCTGGTTGACACTGATGCCTCTCTGCATTGTGTCTCGCCTCAACATCCTGTTTCAACAGGAAACGCATCACATTAAGGAAGCGAGAGCATGAAAATGCCATTTCATTGTGACTTTATGAGCTGATATTAACTGCGAATCTACCACAACTGACCCTGGATTGCACCCATAACCTAAATCACTACCAAAAAAATGCGTGGCGCCAACATTTATTTGAGTTGAACCCATACTGCTTCCTGTATCAGCGCCTCTGCCCACACAGTTTTTTTTCTACCTTTTACCACAACATTTCTGTAACATCAGGATCTTCTCAAATCTGATTAGAAGAAAAAAAAAACTCTTTGTTTCCTGAAATGAGGTCACACAACTGCAGGAGGAAAAGCGGTCACGAGAAAAAGCTTTTGAGATGTCATCTCACAATCAGAATGTGCTATTCTCATCTGAAACATCACTCTGCGGTGAATCTAAATAGATCATGAGGAGGATCTGCTTGCTTGACGTGTGAACATTTAGTGTAAGCAGCTTATTCCCTGGCCGCAATTGCCATGCCTTAAATTTCCAGTATCTAGTAAATAACCTGGGGTATTTGTCTCTGTTGTTCGCTCCTATGGGACGTTAAAATGGCCAAGAGGGTAAAGGGATATGAAAATTGGGAAATTGAGCCATGCCTCTCAGCCAGAGAAGCCCTGTGTCAGCTCTTCCTCAATATGGCCATGAAACATTACACCCTAAGCCACGAGATTTACGATTGCTCCAGTTGGCCTTTGTATAATTATTTATATTTATTTTGCATCGGGGCCCGGCAAGTCAGCAGCCTTCTTCGGCCATGTGGAGGAAAAACGGCGACAAAACTGGCAACACAGGAAAAGATGGAGCAATAAACCGAGATGGAGAAAATGGAGGAGAGTGAAAATGACACAGGAAGAGCCAAAAAAGAGAGAGAGAGAGAGAGAGAGAGAGAGTGAGATGGGATGCTGAAAGAAAGCCAAGGGGGTGTATTTACTGAGACAGCTAATGAGCAGATGACGGAGTCGTCGCAGGAAAGGAAAATTATCTGTAGGGCCTGTGTGATATTTAACTGTCTGTGATGCCCAACAAACAATCAGCAAATCACACAAACAGGGAGAGACGCAGCCACCGGTTTACTGTCGAGCCAGCAGCCGATAGTCACAAGCTGCGTCTTTGTATATGTGCCGCACATAATGAGCGCCTAATGCACGCACAAGGAGCGCCACGTATGTCGGCTTACACTGCGAAAGTACAATTGAGTTTTGTCTGTTTTTCGCCATTTTTCCGGGGAGTGTAAATATGTTGAGACAAGGCGGCATTAGTCAGGTCAGCCCACCAGGATCAAGAAAATTCTGGAAACAAGTTGATTAGCATTGGATACAAGTGGGATTTTCACTTGTTTAAAGAAAAACAACAGTTTAACTCTGAATATGAGACTAAAGGACTTGTTAAGATGGATATTTTTTGCCGTCCATGGTGGAAAAGCCCTTAAATATTTACTTATATTTACTTATACTTAAGTAACAGCAATTACCTGTAATAGCAAGCATAGTAGCAAACCTATTATGTGAAAACAATACTACATTGTAAAATTACATTGAAGTGAGGACCATTCAGGCTCTACTGACACAAAAAAATTGGAATAAGCACACAATATGATGGTTGAGTCTACATGGTTCTCATTGTCAGACCTGTGGATGAGGACCTTTTAGATTCCATTGACAAAAAACATGGAATAAGTATGAAATTTGAATACTGAGTCCACACGGTTCTCGTTGTCGGCCAGACTCAGTGATTAATGTTTTTGTCAGTTGAGTCTAAACAGTCCTCACCCCAAATGACCCTCACTTTCGTACAGTGCACCTTTAAAGTATGAAAAATAAAAGTAGCGGTGCCTTTCAGAGTGTTAAATTATTGATGCATTAACCTGTAAGAAGTATTTGAATGTTGCAGCTCTAACTGCTCCATATACTGTTGGCTAGTTTACACTCTAACAATGCATCACATTTGATGTTTTGCATGCATCTTCTGCAAATACGCTGCAGTGCAAATGTAGTAGTGATAAATGTAGTGCAGGAATAACTACAATATTTCCCTCTGAAATGTGGTGCAGGAAAAGCAGAATGTTTTGCAAATGAAAATACTCAAAGTGTCAGTAAGTCGGAACTGGACTGCACTGTTCCTTTACACCTCTTTATATCATGATGCACTGCAAAAATCTCTGTCTTATCAAGTCATTGTGTCCCATGTTCAGTCTTAACATTTTGTTTTCTTCAAACAAAGTCATAAATCTGCCAGTGGGATGAGATAATCCCACTTGTTTCCATTGCTAATCAACTTGTTTCCACAATTTTCTTCAATCAAGTGTCATTTTTATGATGCTAGTGGGCTGATCTGTCTTATTCTGCCTTGTTTCAACATATTTATACTTTATACTGAAACAAGAGAAACTGCATTGCAAACAAGTGGGATTATCTCATCCCACTGGCCACAGATTTTTTTTCATTTGCTTAAAAGAAAACAAGACTTAAGACCGAATATGAGATGAAATGACTGAAGATGGGAGATTTCTTTGCAGCGCGGCCCATGTGAAGAACCAAACAAAACAGCGAGGCGCGAAAACCCCAAGACAAGTCGAAGCGGTTGATGCGTGCAGAGAGCAAGAAGTGAGGAGAAAGAAGAAGAAGAAAGGGGGAAGTGTTACTTGGGCGTCCGCTTCATTAATAGGCCTATCAGAGGGGGCACTGTGTCGGCGTCGGTGCGCCACAGCTGACCCGCTGCAGCACGGCCCTTCAGCCAATTAGAGCCTCCGCTGGCCGATCTTGTTCTCTGCTCTCACCTCCCTCCCTCTCCCTCTCCCTCTCCCTCTCCTCCTCCTCCCTCCCTCTCTCTCTCTTCCTGCATGCTGAGTGACTGAGTGACTGGGCCTGAAAGAGGATGCTTTTACTTTTGTTTGGTTGGTCTCTCGAGTTCCACGTCCCGCAATTAACTTAATGGAAAACAGGTAGCTCGAATAAAAAAGCCGATCCTGTTTGCTTTAGCGGGACGGAGCCTGAGCGCCTCTCGCGGCCCCTGTTGTCGTATTGTTCTTGCTTCCCTAATGAATGGAGCTCTGTCCCCCCCCCCTGCCTGCTGCCCTATCAAGACAGCTGATTCCCTACTCCCACTCACATTATGCACATGCACACACATGCAAACACACACCCACACACACACGCACACATACTGCATACGGCATATTTTAAAAAACACTTGCACTTGGGCTTCCTGGTATTTTTAGCCCCTATTTATACCAGCTGTCTTTTAAAATGAGTGTTTGGTGGAAGGAGTGTGTCCTGGGAGAATTGATGAATGAATATCAGCGCCCTGTAGGATCGCAGGCCTTGCAGGGAGCACAGCCCTGGAATAATGTTGTGGCATTGGCGGTCTCTCCCTCGTTTCTACCAGCATTACATTTTTATCTGTGACAAATACTTGCTGTCATAATCTTAAAGTGTCCAGCCTCCTTTGTTTTCAGACATAATTAATGCCTCCCTCTCCATAGATACACACCGCCCATCCAGGCACTTGAAGACTGCAGATAGCGGCGCTTCAACCACGTTAGACTTATTAATTCTCACTGTTTTATGGCAGAGACGATCAAACAGGAAGGATCTTAAAAGTCATTTAGTCTCATATTCAATCTGAAAAATGATTGATTGAAATGATTGAAATTGATTTTCTTAAAACAAATGAAAAAAAATCTGCCAGTGGGATGAGATAATCCCACTTGTTTCCAATGCATTTTTTTTTTCTGGGAACAAGTATAAATCTGTTGAAACAAGGCAGAATAAGGCAGATCAGCCCCCTAGGATCAAGAAAATGACACTTGATTCAAGAAAATTCTGGAAACAAGTTGATTAGCATTGGAAACAAGTGGGATTATCTCATCCCACTGGCAGATTTGTTCACTTGGTATAAAAAACATAAGCTTTCAGCACAAAATATGAGACTTGTTTGGATTTTTTTCCAGTTTTTGTGCATCAATTTTGGTAAAACTTTGCATCCTAACAGATCATTCATCCCAAAAACTTGCCTCTTGTGCTTTCCTTCAATTCAAATCATTTTGTAAAAGTCTGCTGTCGTTTTGTTATTAAATGGTCGATATCGCTATCAAATTGGAATGGACGAGTTTTATATTAAAGTCAACACGGCTCACATCAGCTGGCTAACAAACATAAATAATGCATGTTTGGATGTACTGTAGTTGCTCAGTACGTCTCCTTTTATATCTTTTGTGCCCTATAAATTTGACTCTGGAAGACAGAGCCTTAAATGTCTAGTTTAAAGGCTCATGACTTTTAAGCAAGAATTTGCAGTTTCCCTCTAGCGTGGCGCTGAAATATATTTCTTGGTGGTAATGATGCAGCTGCAAAAATGCTTACTGCTTTAAGGATGAAAGTCTATGGTATAAGTCGAGCCTAATGACCAACTGTTATGTGGGAGTGCTAACTCGGAGCCATAGCTTGTTTATAGTAATTGTGCTCACACAGATGCATTATGTAATTGATCTCCTGACTGTATAGCTATTGACGGGAGACAAACCCTGAAAAGAGGACGGAGGAGCCCAGAGGACTGGAGCAGCAGAGAAAAGGCTTTGATGTGAAGCTAATGGTGGAGGAAGAAATCAACCTACATACAGTGCAGCAAGCAAGAAACACGTGTGGCTGCTGCTCGCTGCCTGCACACGTCTGTGTTTTGCATCTAATGTAGTATTCTGACTGTGCAAGATGAACACATTATCTATTGTGAGCTAAGTATATCATATTATGCTGCTGAACTCAAAATGACAGCTGTTTGTCTGCGGATGCAAATGGAAACAGAAAACACAGGGAAAACACATTAGCCAGGTACATACTTGCTTATGGATTCTCATTCAAACTGCATATTTTTAGGTTGCCGGTGACACAAGTACACACATCCATTTTGTGTCATTATGTCTTCCTCATATCAAGTAAGTTTGCATTGATTACTGGTAGCATGGCTCTGGGGGCAGGCTGTGTTCACACTGCAGGACGTCAGTTTAAAATTGCAGCTCGTATCTGATATTTTTGAATATTTTATTCTGGTAACAGAGACGTGCATGCACAACAACAAAAGATGTCACATTTTCAAGGGACAATTCAAAATCCAATATGCATTTCACCTGAGAGGCTTACATCTCAGTTTGGTTAAGGTATAGTTTGTACTTTTGTGTTTTGACTGAAGCCTCTCCCCATGTACCAGTCATGTTTTTTTTCCCATTATGGTGGTCCATTGTCTTCTGTAATACTGGTTCAGTCTTGCTGCTGTTGGTGCTAAAATTATAACAATTGTCTCAGATGACTGATGTAAGATTTATTCACTTTCATGGCAGCACTGACAGTTCTGCATGTAGGTTGTGTGCCCTGGGATCCGGTTTTGTAGCACATATCCATTGGTCCTGATTGGACTTGAACAATTGCAGCTCGTTGCTGTTCACACTGGTTAGAAAACGTCAGATCTGTGTGTCATATACGAGGGGGGAAAATCAAAGAAGAATTGGCATGCTTTCAGCTCGATGTGATGTCAGAATATTTTGTCAAATGAGGAAGAAATCTGAACCAGATTACGCGTTGTGGACCCAAATTATTATAAAGAGTAAAACAACTTCGGACGATGTTTGGGTTAAGGTCAAGGTCATGGTTAGGTGGAGGCAACTAAATTTTGTTAAGGTTAGGGAAGCTCAACTCAAATCAAGACTAACTTCATAAAGCACCTTTTATACAAGATTATCATAAAATGGGCTCAACGTAAAACCTAAGTTCAGAGGCTTTGGTCATGGTGAAATAAGAAAAATGTAGATAAAAGTTAAAAATTGAAGCGTACAGCACAGAAATGTTGTCTTGCATCCCACTGCAGTATTTCTCTGTCCTTTTGTGATATCAGACTTCTTGCTCCTATCACTCAGGGACCATGCAGATGCATTTTCAGACCTTGTTCTCATTTCATGAAATTTCAGGAGGTTAGGTCGTTCAGCTCCAGTGTGAATGCATCCGAAGCACAGGGATGAAGCTGCAGTATGTAATTAATGCATTCAGGCCCACGGTCACTGTGTGAAGGTTACCTTAGTTTGCTCCAGATTTCAGGTACAGTGTTTCCCCCTGTTCTGCCTGTGCTTGTTCTGTTGTCCCACATTAGGTGTCGAGCATTTCAGACACACTGACATTTTAACATTTTGCTGACAGATCACTAAAGACTGGCCCAGGGATTAGACCTTTCCCCCTCATGCAGCAGGCTGCCATACAGACCCAGTTCGGCTGCCAGATTGGCCCAGATCCTGTACTTGGCAACATATCAATATTTTATGAATATTTTCATATGAGACTAGATATCATTTGGGATTATGGATATGATGATGTGGTGATATGGGATAGGTGTTGTCAGTAAGGGGATACAGTAAAGGGATGCAGTTCTTTTTTATTAGACGGTCTTTGATTTTGCCCCAGGAAACCGAGCCTTAGTTCTGTAAGTAGAGGATCAGAACAGGTGAAAACAGTTCACATGTTGATATGTGATTCATTTTAGATCAGGATGCCTACAGATACACATTGAAACACCTGTGTGGGGTTGTGGGGTATGGATTTATTTACAAGCTGCAAGTCACTCTCCTTCATATGTCTTATCTTACATGTCAGTAGCTCTTTGGACCAGTTTACAGAGAAGTTGTCTTTGAAATTTTTCATGTAAAGCGATATGCAGCCCAGCAGCAGTGTTGACAGGTCGTGAAGTGCTGCAAAATGTTTCCTACTTCATGAGCCCTTTGATGAGTGTTTGTTTATTTGATTAGAGCAGAGACAGACATGCGGACACGTCAAAACTCTTTCACTAATGCACAGCCCAGCTTGTGAAAAATCCATGTGTAGTTGATGTTTTTGTGTGCATGTGTGCATGTTCATACACGCACTAGTGTTTGTTTGTGAAAATTTAACAAATAAATTTAACAAAAGCTGGCGACTGAGCTCATTTTCAAAATCCCTTTTTATGCTGCAGTTTTCCTTTTAATGCAATACTATACGTTGCATTTTTCCTCTCCTGGTTAAAACAAGTCTAGTAACCTTTGCAAGGGCCCGGCTCTCAGGGTGACAAGGGAGGTAAACTGATGTCAGAAGGACCCAGAGCACTAATGCAGTCCAATGCATTAAACATGGCCCAGCGGGCCTCCATTAGAGGCAGAGAGGCTGCGCTGGTAGGGCAGAGGAGGTAGTCTTCCCAGCCTTTTCTTTTGGCACTTCCTGTCCCGTGCCGCCTGTGTGCAGCTGGTGACAGTGGGTGGGTGACACAGGGAACACACCAAGGTGACACTACTCTGAACAGAGCAGAGGAAAAGGGAGTGCACAGCTTCAACGCCGAAATGTCACTTCTTTTTTTCCTTTTCTAGTCAGTATCAGTGTGTCATGCTTGCATCAAAATAGGAGAATGCGAAGAAATAAAACAACATGCCAGAGGAATTTCTTTGCAGCTTCTGCATCAAGAACTCATTTTATTTTTTTATTTGCTCTCTCATTTATTTATATACCACACGCTCCAGCCATATTGGAGATTCTCAGCAACACTGAAAAGATGGTTAATTTATATGCTGCCCTGGCCCATATGGAAATTTAATATAAGAACACAAATGGAAATATTTAGATTCAACCTTTTTATCATTATATAGAGTACAGGTACTAAGATAACAAAATATCAAGTGGCATTGACTTGGTAATGCAGTGAAATAACACTGAATCACTAGTGAATGGCTAGTGATTCACAGGAGTTGAATTACCAGTGCAAGTAGTCAGCAGATGGATTGCAATAGTAGTATTAATATAATATATAAATAGTAGTGAGTATATGAGCATCAATATGGTGCAAAACAGATAAGATACAGTAGACACAATAGTGCAAAGATGTAAGGAATACTGTGCAGGCTGTAGGATGTTGACAGTATAAATATAGTGCAGAGGAAAGCCGACATGCCAAGTCATGTTTCTTTGGTCTGTGACAGACTGGAGTGTGCAGGTACTGAGCAGCACTGTATACAGTGAAGTGCAAGTGCTGTGGTATAAAAGATATTGTATAACAGCATGTAGGTATTAAATATCTATATCAGAGCGGTAATGGAAAATGGATGGATATCTCTGACTATCTATCTATCTAAACCTTATATGTGTAACTTATATATGCAATATGAAAATGATGTGGATGTCACATATATTTAGACATATACCCATATATGAAATGTGTCAGTTTATTGTCATACATGTATTTGGTCAGTTATGCAATATATGGAAAGCTCCTACATGAACGTATATTAAAACTGATAATTCACCACTGTGAGACCATCTCCCCCTTTGAAACACCTTCTGGCAGCAGGATCACAGCCAACCAGAGCAGACCCCTGTCTCTTTGAACAGGGAATAGATATCTAATGTTCTGGATCATGTGTTCTCCATATTAAGGGACAGTATCAAATTGTTTACAACATGGAGTCATATCATTTGTTCTGATCAATGCTGCACCACAGAAAATCTATATATTTCACTCACAGAGGCTTATACACATGAGCTATCCACAGCCCCAGGAAACAGCAAAAAGATCACGACATTCTGCTTTTCGGCAGCCCTTGATGTTATTATTTTAAGTGTAAATTCATGTCAGGCACTGGAGTTTTACCTGCATCATTTCCACAGAGTGGAGCAGGTCGGGCTTGTCTGGGCTTGCAGTGTTTTTTGTTTTCCTTGGATCTGTAGTAAATATTAAAGTGTGATTGGCTGATAGTGCGTCTTACGTTGACGGCGCCGCCATCTTCAGCATTTCAATATAACCCATTGTAACCTCACAGACTGCACTGTCTCCTTTTATTATCAATGTGTCTGGGCATACAGGAGAAGCTAGCATTAGCAGTGGCTAGTTGTTCGCACAAGGGTGAAGTTTGCCTCAAGCGCTCTCTGTCAGAAAGAATATTGACGCTGCCCACAGAAAGTGCTTCAGGCAAACTTTGCCTCTAACCCACATGTTAACATTAAGATTTGTTGCTTTAGCCTCCTGGCTGGTTAGTTAGCCAGCGAAACCAAAACAGCCACTGAGGGTAACAGAGCTGACCTCATGTTACAGCTTGTGGCCCACGAGTCATGAGGTGATTATTTCATGTCCAAGAACTCCAAGTTGTGCCTTTGTAGAGAAAGTTTGTCCTGAGTTTAAAGAGGTTCACATGGGGTTTGAAAGTGAAAGTTTAGTTTATGCCTTAGACTGCTGTATGTCCTTTGAGATATATGGCAGAAAACATCAAGCATTACATTGTGCAACTGCTTTGGTGCAAATGCTTGATACTAACAGCTGTTCATGCATTAAAATATGCTTAATAATTTGTTTTAATGGCCTAAAACTGGACTGTGCATAGCTGAGAAGAAGACCCTGGGCTGTATGAGAGCTGAACACAACGTTTAATGTCTGCAGTGAGCATACAGTTGGAGATGGAGTGTGCGCTTCATGTCACATGCACAATCAATTAAAGCAGACGGCTGTTCGTGTCCCCAGCTGTTTCGGCTGCCTCTGCACCGTACACTCCAGTGCTGCCGTTGTGATTTGCGGCTCTTGCAATGAATCTTGGGCCTTCCCGTTCGTTCTCGCCGGCCGAGTCGCCAGCCGATGCAACCTTGGCTCCCGAGTTAACTTGTGGAATCTTTATCTGACCTCCAACCTTGTGTTTGTGCTTCAAATAATAGATTAGTAAAATGCATCATGGAGGATACCAGAACCTACAGGACTGCATTTAAAGAGGCAGGGTGTTTTTTGGCGTAGAAGCTACGGCTAAAGACAGGACAGTTTACTGTATCACAGTGACCTAAATTTGCAGTCAAATCTACCTTGCCAGACTCTTCACTTTTCACTCATAATTTAACCAAACTGCCCTACAGCCACACCACAGCAATCATTTTCAAGTGCCTCTCTTTCACAAGCCTGTTTGTTATATTTTTAACCGCTTTTTACCCCCCCCCACCACAGCCGGCTCTCCATTATGGCAGCGGTCCCGATTACCAGGAAGCTGCGATGCCACTGTAAATCTTGTATTATTCTTGTTCAGATCACAGACACGAGTTGCTAACTTATGCATCTTATCATCTTTAAAGGGAACATCCATGATACATTTATGAGTATTATTTTGGATAATTCATGCCCTGTGTATACCCAGACTACATGGAGGGAGCAGGGAAACATTACTTGTTTAAATCAACACATGCCACATAACGTTGTAGCAGTGACGGGTGACATATTCCTCGCTTCCGTTTGCAGAAAAGAGTTTTTGAGCGGCGATAACTTGCAGTCAAAGCTTATTTTGCTATTATGTCTTGTTTAAATCCATTATGACAAAAAGGTTGATTGACCCTTTTTAACTGTGCCATTGTTCCTGCTTGGATTTTTTTTTCTTTTTTTTTTAGTACAGCTGATGATGGATGGATGCACTGACTTTTGATCGCGTGCTCACAGCCAGATGTCAGAAGCAGCTTTGTCAGTTAAATCTCATGGTTGTGCTTTCAGTAGCGAGGTGTCCTTGATGCTGCCTCCGCCTGTCATCTCATCTATTAATTTACCTCGCTTGATCCCTTATTGTGCTGCACCACACTTATTGCAAAGTGTGCACTCTAAAAAGTTATTACAGATATTTTTTGTAGGAGCATGCATCTGTAATTATTGAGGGCTTAATGTATGTTTTGATCATCCTGAATCTCTCGATATGGAAGAGAAGAGAAGCTAAATAGAAAAAAAAATATCTATCTTGTACGGCGGATGGTTTTAGAGGCAGATTAACATATCAGATTGTGGTATTTTCCAACTGACTGCAATTAAATTAGTCTTTGCTGAGTAAATCTCAGTGCTTTAAAGTCATCCCGGCACCCTGTGATAAAACAACCTTATGAATAATCGTTTCCTATATCCCCTGGATATGTTGATTGCAAATTGCCGAAGTGCTCCCGAAGACATCCACTGTGTTTTATTAACAAGTTAAGACCGAATGAATGGGAATCAGCCGCTGTTAATCCGGTTCATCGGGCCCTTCAATCGATTGTGAAACACGAAAACTGATGATGCGCAGAAACACCGGCTCAGCGTTTTCAGGCCTGCTCATACACTTTTCCCAGTGAAATATTCATACATTTTATTTGTACCAGCGATGCCTGTGAGCACAAAAATCAGCTAAGCAGTTTCGGGCCTGTTCATATACTCTCGCAATGTAATATTTATAACTGTTATTTGCTTAAAAATTAAGTGGAGCTTTCCTGAATTGAACCCAGACTTGACAAAAAACGCCAAGGCTGGAGGGGAGCGTCAGGGGAATACAAATCACCTCCCTGCCTCTTGGTGAAAAATTGCCTGCATTCCCATTGGATCGTTTTACCCACCATGCTGCTATTTTTATCTTATTAACATTAATACCCACTTATGAGGCTCTCGGTGCCGCAAAAGAGCCAGTGGTCATATTTTTCAAAACAGAACAGTGTATATTTTCGAGAATATCAAAAAAACAACTCTTCAGCCTCGTCGCTCGGATATAAAGCTGCAGTGATTTAGCTGAAGTGTGGAGCAGCATGTAAGTGTGTGTAACCTCATTACCAGTTTAATCTGTTTGCCAGCTCACTGTGTCACTTGGCGCGCCGTGTACATTGAAGTATCGACCCAAGCACAAGAATCAACCAAACCGCATCAGGAGACGTGACTGCCAACTTAGGCAAATTGTTTAAATTGATGAGTGTTGTTATACCGTCCTCTTACAACTGGACTGCCCTGCAAGGCGTTCTCACTGCACCCTCCACGCTGCAAAAATCTGCATCTTAACAAGTCATTTCGTCTCATATTCAGTGGCCAAATCTTGTTTTTCTCCAAATAAGGCTTCAGGTCCAAAATCTGCCAGTGGGATGAGAGCACACGTAACATGCAGTGCAACATTGCTTAATCAGAATGAAATGCAACAGAAACACCTGTATCTGCTTGCAGACACCCTGCAACTGAACGGGTTAAAAGTGGCAGTATGCAAAAATTCCCTCTTTTTGTTTTAATCGTTTTTACTTCGGCAACATCCATTTTGCCCACTTTAAAATGCAGTTTTGTCCACCAAATTCCTAAAATGCTCTGCTAACGGGAATAAACTGGAAAATGGTGGTTTTGTTTTGTAGTGTTGTAGTGAAAGTGTGGAAAATGGAGGGTTTTGGGACATATAACATACAGTATGATTGTCATTTGATCCTTGCTGGAACCAAAACAACTACGGGTACTACGGGTGCCTGTGAGCGTTTTCAAAAACTTTGTGAAAACGGTAAATAGTTTGACATGAAAAAGGCAAAATCCACACTAATCCAGAAAACCGGAAAATGTCAAAATTATCACTCATGCTCCTGCACTGCACTTCCCAGAGATCACCCGTCAATCAAACAGTGTGGGCGGGACTGTGACATGTTTCTCCTTGTATGTTTCTGTTACTGGAGCTTCTTTTTTCTTTGTCTGTTCAGCCATGGTGGCTGTCGATGCTCATGGTAACTCCCCAGTTCTTCTTCTTCTGCTTATTCAAACTGAACTGGTAACATAAAACGCATCACTTCCTGTGCAGCAGAGCAGTTTTCCCAGGGAAGATCCACCCGTTACAGTGTCACAGAACAGGAAATGCAAAAGCTTTCATGAACACTGCTGGTTGAGCCACTGTCAGCAGGTGAGCATTACTTCAAATAAATCAGTGTATTTATATTCTTAGGATTCCTATTCATGCTCGTCTACCAAGAGTATTTTATTCTGACATTTAGCACACTGCACGCTAAATCATCTGCTCATGCACAACTCAGACAAATTGGTTAAATAGATCAATGTATTTATATCCCCTCTATCGTGGAATTCCTGCCCGCGGAAAGCAGGCCATTTTAAAAATAGCATTAAAAACCATCCTCTGTACTTTAATGTGGTTTAAATTAGCAGGGTGTGTGTACGCAGTGGCTCCATGCCGGATCCATTTGGGTTGAATTAGTTTATAAATAGGCTTCAGCCCTGTCCGACTGACAGGCAAGAATACACACTGACATTAGATACATGAAGGAGAGTTTACTCGTGTTTTCATATGGGTGATTTTAGTTTTCGTGCTGCTTGTTCATTAAGCTGAGTACTCTGAAATATTAGAGGAAAACAGGTTAACAATAATAATGATGATGATTATGATAATGACAGTAATGAGCAACATTTGTGTTGTTCTTTCCCTCCTCCGTCAAAAACACTTTTAATGATATTTAGACAGCCGCGCATAATAAAGTATGAATACAATCGCCAGAAGATTGGTGTCATTTTTTTTTTAGTTTTAAATCAAGCTCCACTGTGTTATTGGAGGAGGAAAAACAATTCAAAAGAGAAATCAATCAAATATAATTCAAAGAGCAAATTGAAATATCTTGAAATTCTTGTGTCTTAGGTCATCAAATAAAATAAAAATTATTTCAGGTGAAGTGTACTAAGCCTTGAAGATGCTTGTTTGTACTGTAATTATGTAATTATGTGTATGTGTGTTACTGTACTGTAAACTAATTCAGGTTAAATACCAGTGTAGCATTGATGAATTACTTGATAAATACAATGTATGTAATCAAACTGCATCATATCCATCATATCAGATATGAACAACACTGACTTTCTGATCATTTTGAATAACAGCCAATACTTGCCCAATATATTGGCAAACCAGTATCCAACTAACTCTTCTAGGGCTCCGTCCAAATACGTTCATCATCATAAACAAGGGAAAAAAAATCACGACTGAATCATTTGTGTGAGTCAAGATAAATAAAAAAAAAAAAAACACATACTCTGAGAAATGCTTCACATAACCAGTTCAAACGAGTTGGACAGACAAAGCACACCGTACAGATTTAATCACTGCCCTAACACTCTCCTTTAAGCCCCTTTTAAATCTAAATTTAGAGCCTTAAGATGAGACCCTCATCTGCTGGAGACTCCTGCTCAGGTCAGGAAGACAAGAGAAAACTTCACGACGTGAAGAAAAGCCTGATTACCAACACTAATGACCCCCGATTCCTTCCCACAAGCCAGGGCTCAGTCATGAAATGAATATCACAATAATGTTAAGTCATTTTTTTAACGTCAGTACATAAAAGACACATGCTAACGTGCAAAATCGTGTAAATAATCAGATTGATGTTCAGTGCATTGAACAGCTTGATAATAAAGTATGATGAAACTTTTCTCAAATAACATTCCATTTTTGTCTTAGATCTCATTTTGTGAAATATTTGAATTAATATTTTTTGCGAATTGAGAGAGACAAAATTGTCTAATTGAAGACCTTAATGTCATTATTTTCTCACAATATGATTCTGGTGAAAGACACTAAACTGTAATGATGAATTACTGGCTTGACTTACAGTGTCATAAGCCTTGCTGGTTCTTGCAGGATGCAGCTGACTGCATCAGCGTTTCTCCTTTTTGGCCCCCGACCCCCAAAAATGAAAAGATGCTGTCTCCCCCGGTATCACAGCCTATCAAAGCTGTGAGGTTCGCACAAGTCGCTATCGGTTTCTACCATTATGTCTCAAACAATCTCCACAAAGCACATATTCATTTTCAGGATGGTTAATGGGTTCTGAATAGTGCAGATTTAAACATTTTTTGTTGTTTTTCAAAAGCAAACTCTGTCAAACCCAGCCTGAAATGAACCCAGCTAACAAAGACGCCCT
Organism: Neoniphon sammara; assembly: GCA_900302535.1. Lineage (NCBI taxonomy): Eukaryota > Metazoa > Chordata > Actinopteri > Holocentriformes > Holocentridae > Neoniphon > Neoniphon sammara. The sequence continues at coordinate 21,945 of OMKZ01012687.1, forward strand.
AAATAAAAAGACATGGATGTGACAATAAAGTTTGTAAGGTGACATGTTTTTGAGGGATTATTTCCTGGCGGGGACTTGAGCTCCTTCCTGTGGGTGTCAGATGACTGACAGTAAAAACAGCGCGACGTAACGCGGCGCCGCTGTGAAAACACTCGACTGGAGCTCAGTGAAATAACAATAAAACGGAAACACTAACCAAACCAAATCAAGGCTTCATGTTTACTGTGGTGGATTATACAGCTCAGACAGTTTTCAAGTGTCAAAGCTGTTTATCATACTGTACAAGGATGAATGGCGGCAAATGGCTTCCTCTGAAGGCAGGAAAAAAACAAGCTCTGATATCTCCAGCCTTGCTGACTGTGCAGACACCAGCAGGAACGATGGAGAGGAGAGGGACCGGCGAGACGATTGGCACCAACTTCAAAAACGCACCGGTATTATCCTGTGATGCCTATTGGGTATCACGTTGTTCCTAATTAGTACCAGTTTACACCCTGTTGACAAGTAAGACATCCAAACATGTGAAGTTGTGCAGCATTACACGCCTATACAGATACATTGTTATAGATCTTATAGCAATGCAAAGCAGAGGTGGGTCTGCAAAAACAAAGCGTTTACATGACATAACACAACTATGGGACAGCTCTGCAACTTGCTCGTGTTTTGTTTTGTTTTCTGTTTTATATTTTTCCATGTGTATCTACTGCAAAGCTTCTAATATCCTCTAATGAATTCCCCCTCTGAGATAAAGCTTTTATTTCCCAGCGTCAACCTCTCGCTGCACCGTGATAATAAATGAACAGAAATGAATTCAGCGGCTCAAACTACAGTTCTGCCTGACACCGGCTGAAAATGCATATACTGTTTCTGTAAAGGTTATGTGCAGCTGGCCTGCAGATGAGAGAACTAAATTGTGTGTGGGAAGAGAGTTGATATTTTCATCTCTGTTGGGCATTACCGTGTTTCTTGTTTGTTCAGAGAGAGCACTGGTAATTGAATTTGTTTCTTTGTGTATCCCTCTGAGATGCAGAGTGAATGTTTGTCCTCATTTGACCACAATGCTGCATTAACGTGGCGGTGGACACTTTGGCTGTTTCTGGAAGCAAACTAGAGAGGCGTACCGGACTGAGAGTTTTTCTCTGTCGAATCAGATTTGGCTGCTCGGTGCGATG
>OMKZ01012690.1:10572-22360 GCA_900302535.1 Neoniphon sammara
TATTATCATTATTATTATTGTTGTTATTATTATTATTATTATTATTATTATTATTAGTAGTAGTAGTAGTAGTAGTAGTATTATCATCATCATCATTATTATTATCATTATTATTATTTCATATCAAAATCCCATCAATTCTTCTTCCTGGAAATCAGTGCATTTTTAGTGGTTATGATGTCATGAGGAACTAAGAGGTGTGACCCAAAATTTCAACCTATAAAAACATCACACCCTTCCATTAAATAAAACTGCTTTTCTCTCCTTAACTGATCACCCATTGGTTTACACTTTTGAAAGATGCCTCTCCATGTTCAGCTCCACCCCAACATTTTGTTTCAACAGGAAATACATCAAATTAGGAAAGTCAAAATGCCGTTTCATTGTGACTTTAAGAAAGCAGTTCCCCATATTCGACGCAAGAGGGCTGGAATGAGCGTTGATAATGATTAGGTGACAAACAATGACATTTGACATTTTTTCAGCTGTGGGTCGCTGCTCAAAATGGTGTTGTTTTCAGGTCTGTATTTCCCCATTCATTTTGGAGGAACACACTCCTGCTGACGCGTGCCTTCTCGTGTCTCCGAGTTGATTGGTCAAACTTGGAAGGTCTATTACACTCGAATGGAGCAGAAAATACTATATGGGCAGAAATCCAGACTATCACTTAATGCTCGACACCAATATACCCTGTTTGTGCAGCATCTGGCAGTAAGAAAAGGAGGAAGACTCACCATGTCCACAATATCCGCCATGGTGAGGATGAAGATGGCTGCCATTGCCCAGCTATTACGAGCCCAGCGGGTGTGGTCGATCCACGTGGAAAAAGACACCAGCTTCTTGGGAAACACCTAACACAAACAGTTACTGTCAGCAATACAAGATCGCATGCGAGAATAACTTGTTCAGGAGCTTAATAATTAATATCACTGTGCAAAACAGTAGAATTATAATGCAGCTTTGTCATTTGCTTTTTGTGGCTTGAAAACAAGGCTTTTTAGTCTTCCTCGCTCACTTTTTGCTTTGAAATCAAGTCTGGACATATAGTGAGTTCCAAAAGCCACAAATTTCTACAGCTGGTCAAGTAATCACTGAGTCACTGGTGTTGATGAATAATTGTATCAACCCCATGCAGATTTATTATGGTCTTTATTATGGTTTACTTTGTGCTGTGGGGCAGTAAGAAATAATATTTCCTCTTTAAGATATTTTACTGTTTTTTAAGATTGGGTGCTCTGTTTTCACATGCACATGATTGTGTTCATGTACACGTGCTCCAGTTAATGCACTGTATTGTGTCCACTGGACTGATATTGCACACTTGTGACGTAGTGACATTTAATATTGATGGGGACTAAAGTGCCCTTGAGCATTTATTTACAGTGAATTTTCATTTCTGTAGTGCAACTGACTGTGTGTCTGCGTCTGTATGTGAGTGAGACTGACCAACCAGGTAGTTGACTGTCTATGGGCGAGTGTAAGTATATTGTGAGTGTATTAAACAAGGCGTGATAAGCCTGGGGATGGGTGTTGCCTGTTAGGGTGACAATCAATATTGGGCTGGCTGGCTACATAACTCTGAATGTCAATAAATTTGAATTTCCATGACCTGGATGAAAAGGTTAGATCAAAAGTGCAGGCCCATGCCAAAACAGTAAACAGGGTGGTAGTTACACCACTGTGCTGCACTTTACCTCAACTTACATAACAATGCATTGTATTATCCCTGAATCTAAGAGTAAATTGGCACATGAAATATTGAAGTGTGGTTAACATGAACACACAAAAAGATGCACTGTCACACCAGAGTGTTTTGCAAATTCTCACTCAACATTTTGATACTTACAATAGCAATAATTTACAGCGCTACCAGGGTGTCTGCAGGCCCAGAAAAAGCCTTAAATGTCTTGTCAGATGGTAAATAAACTTGAAGACCTACAGAGGTTTTGGAAATGTTGTGGCTTCTTAGTATAGTGTTTTGCACCTTAGACAACAGCAGTAACACACACCCACATTGTGTGTATTGTGTTCGACTACTTGTTTTTCATTCTGCTCATCATTAAAAAGGTGTTGAAAATTCTTAAATTTAACTTCATTAAGCATTCAGTCATTCAGTCATGGGATTTGCACTGGCAGAACAGCAGTTCTGGTTCTGACCTGTAGACGTGAGCAAATGGTATATGTTTGTGAGGGTGTGTTTGTGCATGTGTATGTGTGTGTGTGTTAACTCACCCTGGGGAAGATGGCGGCCAGAGAGCAGACTGTCAGGACGAGCAGCATGATTTCTCCTACAGCAAAGGTAATGTAGTTTGCAATCAGCCTGTTTCACCACACAGGAAGATAACAGAAAAAATTATAATGATAAGTATAATGCTAAGACCAGATTCTGTACAGTCATAGGGCAGAAATATCATATAGCTCTAATTACTGAGCAGTTCTTTACAATGTAATGGGTCTAGAAGCGATTTATCATTTCCTTTGGTAGTGCTCAGAGAAATCATGAATACAGTAAAACAAAACAATTCAGAAAGAGAGGTCGTTGTTTTCTTGTGTTTTAAATGTTAAATTTCGTTGTAATTCTATGCTCCATTCATTCTCCTATTGAAAGGCGAATGATGCATATGATATTAAATTTGTTAAAATGGCCTACACTTCCATTTCTTGTATCCTTGAAAAGCTCTTAATGAGCTGTATAGTTAAAATGCATTATTGTCAAAAACTAAAATCTGAGAATGGGTTGCTAAACACCAAAATACTGACAGCAATGAAATGTGTTCCTTCTGGACTCAAAGCTAGCTAAAACAAATGTGCCCGAAGTTTGAATAAAAAGAACAGTGTGAGAAGGCAAATGTTGATCCTGTGGACTCACCGGGGGTCTATGAGTGCTTCCATGGCGGCTGTGAAGAGGAGAACCACACAGGAGCAGCTGAAGGCAGCGCCGCTCTGCTTCTCCTTCTCCACTGAGTAACGAGTCTCCAGGTCTGGATCCACAAATCTCAGGGAGAGCTGGTTGGTATGTTTCCCCTTCACACTGACAGATGAAGTGGATGGAGTCACTTTAACACATTACCTCAACAATTGCACAGATAGTTGTATTTGTGTCATGTTAAAGCATAATAAAGCCTCTTGGATGAGTTGTCAAACGTCTTTAAAGGAATACTCCAACTTTTTGGGCAAAATACCTTCTTTCCAACTTACCCAGACTGAGACAAGATGTTCGTTACCATTTTCACCTCTGTATGTCCACTGGTTCAGTTCCTATGGGTAGCATTCCATGTTAGCTTAGCATAAAGACTTGAAGTCTACAGGAGTCGTTAGCCTTGTTCTGTCAAAGTGGAAAAAATAAACCTTACAGCAACTCCGAAGCTGTCTTATTTACACAATGTATCATCTTGGAATCTTTTTTTAAAATGTCGTTTTAGGAGTAGTTAAGTGGTTGGAACTATAAGCACTACTGTTATAGCTGGTAGGCCAATGACTCTTGTAGATTTCAAGTCTTTATGTTAAGCTAACACAAAATGCTACCCATAGGAACCGAACCGGTGGATGTAAAGAGGTGAAAATGGTATCGAACATCTTGTCTCAGTCTGGGTAAGTTGTAAAAAAGAGTGTTTTGCTCAAAATGTTCCAGTATTCCTTTAAGACAAATAACAAGTCAAGTTTAACTTAACTTTAACTTACTACTTCTTGATATCCTATGACCTAGGTGACTGAGAATCTTCACAGACATAATATTAAGGCATGATTTACCTACTCTACTCCGCTACTTTACTCCACTATTGCTGTTTTGCAAACAGGAAGAAGTTTAAAAGTGCTAATGTGTAGTGTAGTGTATTGCTTTACTGCACAAAGGGAGTTTGCTTTACAGCACAAATCAGGAACAGGACCCTGTTCTTCAAGCACAAATGGAGCTAAAGCATTCAAACTTCCTGACAGTGGCTGATGGTGGAAGAAGTGAAAGTCACTTCCAAAATGTTTATCCTCTTCAGTAAAGATAAAAATGCCAGAAAGGATGTGGGGCACAGGAAGCAATGGGGTGTATGGAAAATGCGTTTTTAATTTGGAGAAACACTAGCACGAACAATACCACTGCCATGACACAGAGGCTGCCGATCATCTCCACCAGGTCTCCTTTGTTTGTGGTAACTATACCAAGGTGTCACAATTAATTTGATAATGATAGAATGGCATTTAAATGTTGCAAATAGCGCCTTTGCTTTATGTTCTCACACAGATGGGTCTTTACTTACGCTTGTACTGTCTCTCTCTCCAGCAGAGCTTCATTGAGGAGTTTGTTGAGCTCCTGCTCATTCTCCTGTGCATCAATCACCCTTTCAGCCAGGTCCCTCAGCCGCAGCCTTCGCCGAGGGTTAGGGAATGACGGATTAACAACCTGGAAGTCCCAAGAAACGGAAGATAGACAGTGGAATATCTGCAGAACATTTTCATAGTTTTTACATTTTTTTAAACAGTTTTTTATATGCATTTTCATTACCCTTGTGTCCAGCTCCTCTGGTTCCTCCGGCGTGGTACAAGCTGTGTTAACACTCCCATTGCACTCTGTAGTGTTGATTAATAGTGGCGAGTTTCCATTTGAAGAGGTTACAGACAGCTTCTAATGGGAAACGAGGAGTCAGGAAGTAATGAGGGATTATTATGAAGGTCTGTAATTGAAAGGTTCCTTCATGAAAGACTCGATTAGGCTTATTTCATTATCACTCCTTGTGTCATGCATTATTGGTTTATTTGTGGTAAACAAATATGCCTGAAAATACTTAGACATTAGTATGATCAATAAAGTGAAATAATATGCTTAATTATGGTGATTTTACACGATTTCATGTCTTTTGGACACAGAACCTCTTTTCATTTCTGATGAGAGATTACTAATTTCCTGCTTTTGACCTTGCTTTCATCGTTATTAATGGCCCTGATATCATACTTGCACTTTGAACTTTGAAGGGATCTTGAGTTTTGACATGATACTCAAATTTGGTTTAGAATAACTTCAAATATACAAAGGCAATTTTATCTATAACAACTTTAAGAAATAGCTGAACCTAAACCTATTTTAATATATACATTTTGGCTGTGTAAGTGGTGTGGTGATTTGACTTGACTCACCACCCCGTTGATTCCATTCTTGCCCACAGGTCCTTTAGGCACGACCACCAAGTACGTTTCAATACCCCTTTCCTTCAGGTAGTCACAGCGGTCACCTCCATTGCCCGGCTCCACATCAAACTCCCCATGAAGACACTCCATGGTACTCTGGGAGATGTGCACGCGACTGGGCCAGGCATACAGAGAGGTCAAAAGATCAGATCAGAAAGCAGAAGAGTCTGCTAACCTTATGGAGAGATGCAAAGCCCCAACAGAATCACCTCTTCATTTGATGTGTATTAATAACACAGCTTATTTTTAAAGGATACTTATTTTGCATTATTCATGGTACAGCTGCTGCTTCCAGTCAAATAGGAAAATAACCACAGACTGTGGTTGCACTGGGCAGCTCCCACTTCTGAATGCATGTTATTGTGTAAGTGGGGTATGATATTGCTGAAAAATAGCATGCTGTACAGTATGTGCTCAGTCAAAGTTGCATGAGTGAATCAAGATTAGATTTTATGCACTCAGCTGATGCTCTACTGCAGGGTGATACAGTGCAAAAACAGAATAAGCTTCAGTTCCTTAATTACCAAAAATTACATACAGCCAAAAATAAGGAGTTTTAAGAGCCTTAAAATATAGAGTGAATATGTTTGCTTTAGGAAGTAAATTTCCCTTTCATTCCGCCATAATGACTTTGATTATTGTAACATAGTCTCAGCATGAGGTTTAAAATTGAGGAGAACTATGACTATGTTAATGTAGGAGCCATCAGTCAATCTGATTTCAACTGCATTGTTAGAAAATACTTGTAAAACACTTCATAAGCCATTGGCTTTAGCAAGCTCCCACCAGAGAGGTTTGCTGTTACCAGAGACACATTACCCACTCACAAGTCTTTCATGAAAGGTAGCAAGACCAGAGTGACGTGACATTAGTGGCCAGTAACCTGTATGAGGGACTGAGTCATTACCCAGGTATTCCTCCAGCCTCCATCTTGTTTGCCACGGTGACGTCTGTGGACCAGACGTCATATTGCCAGCGTTTCTGACCTAGCACCCCCCCTAGGACAGTGCCACTGTGGACTCCAACTCGCATGTCGACATCCGTCTGGGTTTTCTCACGGACGTACCTGTTGTTGGTTAACAGAGCGACCAAGTTACGTAATAACTATCTAGACCCACAACTAGAATCATTCTCCTTTCTGCTTACACTCATCATCCCATCTCTTTTTCCTGCTACAAATCCCTGACTCCATGCTTTATGTACTGGCAGCCTCCACCATAATTAGACATACAATTATGTTGTTCCTGTACCTCTGTCAAACCATTTCCCAGGGTTAGATAATAAATGAATCTGATATCAAAAATTGACTATGGTTTAGTCAGTGTCATCCACTTTTGACATGATGGATATTATGCAGTTGGTTGGGGACATATTTGCTGAATCACTCGTCAATATCACACTGGTTATCTCCAACAACAAATCTAGAAGGACCTTATGTTTCTACCTGCCTGTCTGTTAGAAGGATATTCTCAAAAAATGTGGATTTGGATGAAATTGGGTGCTCAGATAGCCCTAGGCCCAAAGATCAGCTGAATAGATTTTGGTGGTAATCCAGATCTGAGATTTTCACCATTAGAGATTTTAATTTTTTAACCAAAACTATTACGCTGCATTCCAGTGCTGGTGGGAAGTCTGACATCCATGCCTTCCATGTAAAATGGAAAAACAGCCTTGCTTTTCCAAGCTATTTTCTTAAAATCAAACCTGTAAAACATATGAAAAATCATCAGAGAGGCTGCAGCTTTGCAAGTTGGCTGTTCAGCACTGGCCAGACATTTGTGCTCTGGTGAGTGCCCTACAGTTGTCTAAGGGAAGCCCTTAAGCTGAATTAATTCTAATGAGACATTTCAAATGGATTCCACCGAAGTAAGAATGAATATATTAACATTATTATTCAGAGCCTTTTACACCCAGAAATTCTGTGGGAAACATTGAATGCTTGGAATTTTTTCGCATGAAAATGGAAAAATTAGGAATGTGTTCTGGGCTCCAAAAACTCATATAGGCTAAAGGGGGAACTACTTTCTTAAAGACGTAGTCCCTTGGAATGAGCGTCGACAATGATTCAGTGACAAACGCGTGTTGTTGTTCCAGACATTTTTTCAGCTGTGAGCCGCTGCTCAAAATTATATTGTTTACAGGTCTGTATCTCTCCATTCATTTGGGAGGAACACACTCCTGGTGAAGTGAACTTGAAGAATCTATTACACTCGAAGTATAGTATACCACTATATATGTAAAATCTGAATTATCACTTTCCATATGGAACCAGTGTAGGACTATCAATTCTACCATACATACTTATGCAATGAAACTGAATAATATCCATCGTATCAGAGGTGGATGACAGTTATGGATGAGACCTGACACTTATGATAATAACACATTTTAATGTAATGCCAAAATCAGTCCCATGCATCAGTCTAACCCTGGTCCTAATATCTCCTATCACTTCATTCCCTACTCACGAGATCGCCTCCACCATGGCCAGGCCCATCATTATGGAGCAAGCAGCGTGGTCCTCCCTGTAGTCTGGCAGCCCACAGATACAATAGTAGCAGTCTCCTAGGATCTTGATTCTCAGCTGGTGATATTTCTACCAAGACAAATAACATCATGTCAGAAAAGTTGACTCACTTTTAGGTCTATTCCTACTACTATCAACAGTATACATAGCTGGTGTTACTGACAATAAGGAGTCTATTGGGATACCTAGGTCTCTATTACCCTCAGATACATGGAAAACTATCATCAATCTATAATTTTCAATGCATTTCAGGAGTTGTTTTGTGGTGAATTTTCTTTTTCCACATCTATTTTCAACCACCTTTGTCTACCTCTACTTCAGTTTGTGATTTCCTACAGTTCCCACAATGCCTGTCAACAACAGAGGCGGCATAAACTTTCAATAAAAGTTGGGTGTATTGGCAACTAGTTGGTGAATATTCGAGTGAGTCTATGATCACAACCCCATCCCTTACTCACGTCTTGCAAAAAAGTGACAGGTACTACACATGAAAATCACCAATTACAGCAAATAATCAAAATTAAAGATAACTGCCAAAAATGCTCAAAAAGTTACAAGAATATTTGAATCTTTTTTTATGAAACCTACCATGAACATATATACGTGTTTATCATGGGCAGATGTGTGTAATACTGTGAGACTTACCGCAGCCAGTTTGTCAAAGCGGGCGAACAGCTCATTGAGCAGCTTGACCAGCTCCTGAGCGCTGCAGGAGGATGACAGCTGGGTGAAGCCGACAATGTCTGCAAACAAAATACTGCAGAACCAAAAGAGAAAGAGAGAGGAAACCTCCATATAGTAATACACTGACTAGGTCACAGACCCCCAATCATCAGATGTAGTCTCAGGAACCCATATAGGAAGATTTTTACGATTACCTATGAATTGTGGAACTGCCTATGCAGTATGTTAGCCTGAATGGCCTAAAGATGTTCAATCAAGTTGATCAAAAAGCCTCAAAAATAGGATGGTACAACATTAAGGAACTGTATATTAGTATTTGATCTGCATAACACTCTTTGGCCTGTTAACAAGCAGAGAACGGCTTTTATGTAGTAAAGTGAATGGTGGAGATGGAGGATTCTGTTCCAGAAATATTGAAAGTGGATCTCAACTTGGATGACACTGAAATCACAAGTGTGTATTTTTACACACCTACAGTATCTGTTTTGTATGAACTCAAGCCCTGGCATTAGATCCTATCTTCAACCAGCTGCTCAAGTTACAAAACCACCTTAAGGCCATTCAGGCTACACTGTACGCGGGGAGGTAACAGTTGAGAATGAAACCTACAATTAAAATAGTCATTTTTATAGACTGTCTAATTTGGACATTTCCTTGTAGATTAAACACAGTTAAACTTAACTATGCGTCATTTTGCTGGGGACCACTTTGAGAACCACTGCTTTGTATACAGTTATGTGAAACATGAAAAGACAAAACTTGGATAATACATTTCGGATACATGTGAACATCCTATGTGAATAACTTTCCCCTTTATCCTGATGAGAATGATTCGCATCATGGATGGCAAAATGCAGAGAAAGGTACTACATTACCTGACATTTTCATGTCTGTACATGTACATGGTGTTGAACTGCTGCATCTCTTTCTGGCTGGCCTCTTTCTTCATGTCCTGAAGCATCTCATCTGCTATGTGCTTTGGAAGGATGGACAGCAGCAAACGCTCCTATGGAGGAGAGGTGATACACAATGGATATCAGACATGTTCACTTGTACGAGGGTTAGACCAGTATATTGGTCTGATGATGCATTCGGCTGACACTGGCCTTTTATTAAAACCTGATCTGGTCCACTGATCTGGTCTTTGTTCTTTTTCATGGAACTCATGAAAATGATCACATATTAAGTTACTGAGTATAAGCACAAAATATCAGCAGCTTTAATCCAAACAGACTGTTATCGACCTTCAAAAATCCCAATAAACTAAACCCTTATTTGCACACATGCAAATACACACACCTTACAGTGTTAAAATACAGACACTTGATCTTGTGTGATTCAGTTTTGATGGATTCTGATGTCTTTGCCATTATGATGACTGAATTTGTGAAAATGTTCATCACTTAGTGCACTGTGCAGCTTGATGTACTTATGAAGTCCATGTGGAGCAATGTTGTCCAACACACAGCTATCCTTTCAATACAAAAGCACTGAAGTTACACATCTATGAAGCTACCAGTAGTGTTACTTTGGGTGACCCCTTGAGTCTTGTGTCAGCTGTGGCAAAGTTGTTTCTTGTCAAATATTAATATTATATATTAAGACAATCATAAATACAGAATTGGTGATGTGAAATTTTCATAGTGCAAACTGATTTACATGACTGGAACAAACATGTGAATTATTCCACTGCACAAGAAGTCAGGAGCCAAATTCAGCCCTTAAGTCGGTCAAACGGCTGCCTATCTTATGAACAATGCTCACCTGTCCAGTGTTAGGTATAATTTTGTAGCTCCAGTGGCTAATCTCTGGGTGACAGCTAGATTGAGCTAGCAAAGCAGTTGCCCAGTGCTAAAAAAAAAAACAAAAAAAAAACTCTGACCTTGTATTGGATAATGCTCACGGAACCAGTGTTATTACTACATTTTTTCTTTATTCATTTATTATTTTATTTATATATTTTTTATTATAGCCACAGTGATTAAGTTATCCTGACGAAAAGAAAAATCTGGCAAATATTTTAGGAACAACTACATTGAGCTAGCAAAGTGGAGTTGAATAGATGCTAACGAAACAATTTGCATGAGAGACAGCTACTTGACCAGAGCGTAGCTGTATAGTATAATCAAAATGAAATGTATAATCAAAATTAATTTGAGGATAATATATTGAGGTAAAAATTCTACATGTATCCGGGCCATTCATAACCTTACTTAAGAATTATCACATCATTTTCTGTTCATATACCTCCTTGTACTATGCTGCATTCATGTCATAGAAGAACATGATTTCATTCAACGTGAAAGCTGCGTTTCGTTGGAACACCCACATCCAAAACAGTAGAGTTAAAACAATTTTAACCAATCAATCATGATAACAAATACCAGGGAAATAAAATATTATAAAGCCAAGATTACAAATAACCATAATTACCCTTTAAAGTGATAATTCACAAGATTTTTGCTTTTCTTTATTCTGGCAACACTTTTGATGATAAGTGCTATACATTACTGTGGTGTTTTGCACTCAATGTGGGTGCTGGCCCAACATAGAGAGGAGAAAAACAGGTAGTTTTATTGAGATGAAAAGTTACAGATTATTACTTTAAAGCTACACAGGGGAACTTTGCATGTAGGTGGCTCCAAACTGCAGTGAAAGATAACAGCACACTCGTGTTTACCGACCCAGCTGGCCTGTGATGCTTTCTACCAAAGCTTCCAGAAAGACAAGACAGGCAAACGATCTTATGCTGGTCAGTCTAGCTGCTCCCTGCTGTTTAGGAGACGCTTTGGATTTTCCTCTGCAAAAGACTGGCCACTTTCAGTATAGGGAAGATTTCTCACAACTGACTGTACTGCCAACAGAATTTAATCTGGGGAGATACAGAGAATCTACAGGGTCTTAATTAGCGGAATTGGGATGCTCTTCTCTGTTACAGCTCCACTTTGTGATCTGGATTGAGAAGATGGCTGGATTTATATATATGTAAGTCATGCCTAGTGCTTCAATCACTTAACCACGTCATCTGACGTAAGAGGAATGTCCATTATATAGTTTCTATGGACCCTTGACCCAAAGGCCGTATCGTAAGAAGAGGCAGATCAATAGCATACTGAAGGGGAAAAAAAGTGTGGATGTTTTGACGGAAATGCTTGACAGTCTTTCTAGAGAGCATTGTTTACAGGGAGATGAATGGCCTCAAACTGTCAGTCAACGTGGCTACAAAGATCCTGATCTCAGTGACCCAGTCCCAGCAATGCAGAAAACACTAATGCGTCAAACAAAACAAAAAGCCTTGAGTAAACACAGAAACACACACACACACACACACACACACATACAAAGACACTTGACCACTTGACTTGAGCATTCAGTGCATGCACATTAACATACACCTACACA